>VNJY01001691.1:0-31524 GCA_008042715.1 Drosophila bocki | reverse complement strand
CATGGTGTAATGGTTAGCACTCAGGACTCTGAATCCTGCGATCCGAGTTCAAATCTCGGTGGAACCTGAGATGAATTTCTTTTTTTTTAATTTATTTTTTATAAACAAAGTTATTGTCATACATGTCATAAGTTTTTTAACATTAAATAAGACAATTTGCTCGTTATTTAATCCAGAAAAACCAGCACGTGTGCTCTTGGAGAGCTTTGGTTTTAGCGAGCTTTCAAAGCTCAAATTGTCAACAAATTACACGTGAGGGAAAGAAACGAGAGAGAAAGAGGCCCCGAAATATACAACAAATTATAAATATAAACAATACATGGCTAAGTGCAATGCTTTTAATGAACGATTAGCCAAAGAGGAATTACCTTTCGGTATTTTAAGACTCACCTTTATCGCGAAACAACTGCTTGTAGGATGACAGATTTTCCGACTCCAGCCATTCGTCGACAGTGGGAAGGGTCGGTTCCGAGCGGGGGGCGTAGGCGGGATGCGAGGACCAAATCAATAGCACTATTTTCACCAGCGATACCGTGAACATTAAGCTCAAAACTAACGCAATCAGCACTTTCAGAGAGCGTTTCAACATAATCCTGTCAACTTCCAGCCGCAATCAAAGTCAAATCCACGTCAGAATCCGAGTCCAAAAGCAGGCGAGAAATCCTTTTTTGTGCGCCAAACAAATAACGTTAAATGCCCGCGGAAAACGAAAACTAACCATAGCCAAGCGCGCGTTAATTTACTTATCTTCTATTTTGATTAGTTTGCAGAAAAAAGCGCAAAGGTGCGAAAAATGCAGCGAGAGCAAAAAATAAATGCACTTCTGACTTCTTCGTTTTGCATTTTGTTTTTGTATTGTATTGTTGCACTTCTGCTTCTTCCAGTGTTGCAAGATGAAAATTTGGCTTTCCCCCTAAATTTTCCCAGAAAAACAGCTGTTTAGCAGGGACACCAACCAGCAACCGAGATTCAGCCACACTGGTTGGGCCCGGGGGAAACCCACTCAACACCATTGCCCTGCCAAAAATTATAGAACGCTTTAAAGAGAGCTGGTTTTTGTTTTAAATTTCGTGAGGTGCGTTATTGTGCTTAAGCGTTTGATTGGCAGTCGCTGACCGTTTTGACTGCCATTTAAGCCAGCATCCACTATGTATGTATGTATATTCTTCGACAATGCACTTATGACTTTGGAATATATCAAATGAAGGGGTTCTTAACCCACATTTGGAGCAGAAAGAATCCTTGCTGGAGAACTTCTTCACCATTTGCCGCTGGATTCGTCCTCTAGGACATCTATTCTGTCCGCCTCTGCCATGAGGCGAGCATACTCCGCCCTTGGATTTCGTGGAGTTTCCAAGAATGTATGACACGATGTTGTAGGTGCTGAAAAAAAAGATAAAAAATAAATAAAATTTGTAAAACATATAAAGAAAAACGGAAGACTTACATTTGCTTTCCTCCAAAGGTTGAACATCTAAAAAAAATTAAAAAATAAGATTAAAAAAAAATATATAAATAATAAATATTTAAGCTTAAATTGTGCTCGGTAATGGCGTCATTTTTATGCTCGCACCACTTCCTATCGGACGTAAGTTTAGACATATTTTAAAGTATTTATTAAGCTTTGCATACTCGAACTCCACATTACTATTAATTTATGTTTACGTGAAAGCAATTCTATATTGAAAGTCTAGATTTATTCCCATGGACATCCCATACTGCACATAACTTAGAGCATTCAGCAGTACGCAGAAAATGAATTCCAAGACGAAAGAGCTATCGCATATCTGATGTTTGCACATTATTGGATTCCTGGTAGGTTGTGCTCTCAGCTGTAGATCGAAACAAGTTTGCTAGAGGATGATTAAAATTTAAAAAATCCAGTAATCCAGTCCTTTTGAGATAAGTTTATACCTGCATCGTGAGCTCCTTGGCAAAACTCTGCGATCTCTCTGAGTTGCCTAAGAGCCTCAAATCGATGAGCAGGAGCTGCAGGCTCAGGCGTCTATCTAGCTGTGCCAATCGATCGTTGCACAACCCAATGATAAGAATCCTTAACAGCGGGCCTAATCCACCGCCCAAGTGTCGCTGGGCAACCAAATTCCACTTCCCGGCCATGTCTAGGTCGTGGTTGAACAGAACGATGTAGATGATAGCGGACCAGTGGCCCATCATCGTTACTACGTTGGAGAAGAGCACACTGGCCACTGGCAGCCAGATGACAATGATGTCCCGGTGCCCATTGTTGATCCTTGAATACAAGTGAAGTAGCTGGCAGATTTTCAGGCGTTGCTGGAGGATAGGTAATCCCATCATATGGCGGCTCTGGAAACGGAAAGGCGCTCCTTGAATAAGCAAAAGTATTTTGTTACTTTAGTTACCCACCTCAAGGAAGCTATTGAATGAGGCGATCCAGGATAGCACCAGAAAAAGGTAAGCTACGTATGCGTTATAAAAGATTTCTTGCAGAAGGACATCGACGACCAAAAAGAACGTCATTCGGCGCATGAGATTGATAATATGTAGCAGTGTCAATTCAATTGTAAACACGTATACAAATAAAATGAAAAATCCCTCCAAGCGAAGAGCTCCAAAAGTGCCCTCAACCGAAGATAATAAATGAATAACTTTATTCACCAAACGCACAAATGACCGATTCCATGACAGGCTATGAAGCCAGGTATATAAACGCCAAATGTTCCTAAATGCTATATACATGGCAACCGCTTCTATTAGTAATTCCAGTAAATGATCTAGCATGGTGCGGTCTAGAATATCTAGAAGCCATGGATATAAAAATACCATGAAGTATTGTAACCCACAATATCCATAAATAAATACAAATACTTTCAGGAACAGAGCAATTCGTATCGTCACGGTATTCCGAGGTCGGATGACCATCGCTCCGCTTTTTCGATCGTACTTTATCTGTCCGACGACAAAGCTTCGATAAAGGATATATGTTGACCAGCAAATCCACATCAGAAACCATCGCAGGAGTCGCGTTTGCCATGTACTGCACAATTTGCCACCAAAGTCCATGTTGCTCTCTCGGCGTTCGGAGTGTCACTAAAGCTAAAACCTCACCTAATAATGTGATAATGTAATGTAATTATTTTTAAGAATAGGCCCTAATTACGCCTCATTGCTTTTAGTAGGGGGTTTCGAACTCTTGCTCATCACATTCATTTTCAATCTGTATCTCCTTCCAAACCTGCATGGTTCTTTTCCACCGATGCCCTGCTAACACTAGTTGGTCATTATTACTAAAATTAAATCTAAGCTGTTGGACATCTCAAACAATTTGTTCCTATATTAAGGGATCGGATTTCTCTACCATTGATAATTTAATTACAATTATTTCTGTTGTTTTTTACTAGCGCGTTCTCGAATTTCGATCAAACACTTCGTGGTACGACTTTAGTAGGGCAACATTCTTGTTCAAAATTTGAATTTTGACTAAATGCTTCAGATCCCATAAAGAATCGAAGTGTGATCCCATTATTTTATAAATTATTACCTTATAATACGTTCCTTATTAAGGACTTCTCGTGGCAAGCTATAATTGTTAATTATTAAAAATATTGTTTTTGTTTGCATGTAATTCTTGCATCGACATTGCAGATTTTCCAAATGCCTGTTTTAAAATATAAATTTAAGCATAATTAAATGGTCTAAAAAGGTATACAAATTAGTTATTTACATTGACCGAGTCTTTTTTCTATTATTCTTGAATTATTAATCCATGGAGAGGGAGGGGGACAGGATATTGGGGTGGGTTTTATCATGATAGAATTATACAAGGTAGTCCCGTCGGGGCTTATTTTTATAGTTATGGAAGGAAGTTTGATAATATTGAAAAGTGATGTGGAGATATTAACCTATTTATCTTAACTTTTTTCCTTTTTCCACACTTTTAGGGAGTTAACTAAACGTGTTTTGTTTTTCACTTTGTAAAGATATTTCAATTTTTATTTATTCTTTTTTTAACTAAAGACTCAAAATGACTGTTTATTATGCTAAAACGTGACAGAAAAAGAGCGGCTTTTCCGATTTACGCCACTTAACAAAACGTGATTAAACTACGTAAGTGAACAATAACGTAAACTTATGCCATTCTCCCAGAAAAACAGCTGCTTAGCAGGGACACCAACCAATAATCGAGATTCAGACCAACTGGCTGCCACTCACCTAATAGGTTTTACTACAACTATATTAAAATTTACCAGCCGAAATAAAAGTTAACAAAAAGATTCCACAGTCAAAACTAGTTTAGTCAAGTAGAAAATAAACAAAAAAAAAGAAAATAAAGATCTCAATTCAGGTTCCACCGAGATTTGAACTCGGATCGCAGGATTCAGAGTCCTGAGTGCTAACCATTACACCATGGAACCGCTTGACGAACTGCTGACAAAACTCATAAAGGTGTTACGTACAACAAAATAAAACGCTGAATGAGCAAATTCTTATATTTTATATGGCTTTTGTTATTTAAACGTATTTATTATTAAATGCGTAGTATAATTATAAGAATTTATTATTGAGTCATACACACCTGTAAATAAGTGAAATTCATGTGGTCATATACTATATAAATTGTTTTTATAATTGGATCAAAAATCTAAAAGTAAAAACTTAAATATTTTTAAATTTGAGAAATTTAATCAAAAAAAAAATTTAATACAATAAAATTAAATAAAATAAAAAACAAAAAGTTGTATTCCCAAGGTTCCACCGAGATTTGAACTCGGATCGCAGGATTCAGAGTCCTGAGTGCTAACCATTACACCATGGAACCGCTTGACGAACTGCTGACAAAACTCATAAAGGTGTTACGTACAACAAAATAAAACGCTGAATGAGCAAATTCTTATATTTTATATGGCTTTTGTTATTTAAACGTATTTATTATTAAATGCGTAGTATAATTATAAGAATTTATTATTGAGTCATACACACCTGTAAATAAGTGAAATTCATGTGGTCATATACTATATAAATTGTTTTTATAATTGGATCAAAAATCTAAAAGTAAAAACTTAAATATTTTTAAATTTGAGAAATTTAATCAAAAAAAAAATTTAATACAATAAAATTAAATAAAATAAAAAACAAAAAGTTGTATTCCCAAGGTTCCACCGAGATTTGAACTCGGATCGCAGGATTCAGAGTCCTGAGTGCTAACCATTACACCATGGAACCGCTTGTTTGCGTGTCGACAAAACCGACTGACATTTTTCGCTGGGCCAACTACATTGCATTTTTCATGCAAGATTCCGAAGATGGGTAAGCAGAGTTGGTGAAAGTTTTAAGCTCTAATTAGCTCGCATCCAAAATCAATACTAATTTGCTTTTCAACATTTTTTATTTCTTCTTGCTTAATTTTTTTTTTTGCGTTTTTACAAGCACTTATGACTAATTTGAGTTGCCAGCGCGCGCATATTCCGTTTAATCCGTTTGCAGTTCCATTATCACGAGTCGGGTCCCACTAAGAACTTAGCTTAGCCGTAGTAGGAGTAGGGGGAAGCATAATATCCGCCAGAATAGGCGTAGGGACTGGCTCCGTAGTAGAACTGAGGAGCTGGATCGGGGCTGGCAATTGGAATGGGTGCGGGATTGGCACGGGGCAACGGTGCTGGAGCAGGAACGGCCAAAGCGGCGGCGAACAGGGCGGCAAAAACAACAACCAGCTGAAATGGAACAATTTTAAGGATTTTGTTTTTTAAGTTTATTTAAACAACTCCCAATGAGGATATTTCTATTATTCCTTCAACTCACCAGCTTGAACATTTTGTTTGTTTTGATTTTGTCTTGAGAACTTGAGGTGCTTCTTAAGCGATTGATATTTGTGATTTGATGCTGCTCTCCACCTGTCAGCGGGCTTATATAGTCCTCGGGCAATCGCTGAAAAAAAAATTCGCACTCATGACTTATTTATGATGTCGCACTTCTGGACTCTGATCGGATTTATGGCCATTTCTGTTTTGCTCTCATCATTCTGGCCTTAGTTTCGTTTTCTATTTTTTACTTTGATAGTTTTTGGTGTGGCCAAAACAAAAATTTCCTTGCGCATTCTAATGGCTTCTTATTCTTCTCAGTCAATATCTGATGATGATGGAATCGCTTAGCTATAGACACTGGCCTTGAACGTGATTTCAGGCTCAGACGGGACCAGGGTATAATCTCGAGCTACGCTCATTGCATTTTAATTGGGAATTTCTGGTCTCTAATTTGGGCTACCATTGAGCTGATTAATGATTGTTAGACATTGTCGGGTGTACCGAATGAGACTGCTATAGGGTTGGACTCGGATCTTATCATGATGGCACGAGTTTGGAGATGGAATTAATATGCAATTAATTACTTGGAATATTCCAAGTGTTAATTTTAGGTATTTAATTAATTTTTATAGGTATTTTGGCTAATTAATAAACTTTAACCTTTATATTATTTTGAAATGGTAATTGCAAAAATTATTCTACATTTTATATCTTGATAAACAATAAGATACATTTATATTTGGTAATTGTTAGGCAATTTTATTTTACAAGCTTATTTTTATATTTACTTTCAGATGTACGAAGATATCTGTTGAGAGTCTTATTTTTAAGGCGATACACAAAAACTATTTAAAAGTACTGAGACTGCATTTGTTAAAAAGTATTTTATTAAAAATTGATTTACTATAAGTCGTTCTACACAGTGTATAACAGTTGTAATTAAGCTAATTATTTAAAAAATTTTATATATATTAAAACTGATGTTAACTTAAACGCACAAACAAGAAAATATATCAAACAACTCCTTCACTCAACTCTCTCAATTTGTTCTATTTTTATAAATTTATTTTAGATATATCTCCTTGGCCGTGACAAATCCTATTATTTCATCGACTTCGCTTTGGAGTGCAACTGTATCACCTACGAAAAAAATTGCCAAATCATGTATTTTTAAACTCCCAAATCGATCGGAACGACAATACAAAGCCAAATGTTTGCCGCAGGCCAAATCGAACCCGAAACCAAAGCTCGATAACAAAAAAAAGTGAGTTGACAAAGAAAACGACGGACGACACACATTCCGGGGCAGGGAATGGTGGGTTAGTGTATGGAAAGCGGATTTCTGGGCGGAGGGAGGAGCCACTTTTTTGTAGATGATGATGATGATGGCGACGATGTGATGTCGTCAGGCAAACAGATTAAGAAACAATAACGTTCTTTGTGCGCGGAACATTAGGCGAGCGCGTTAAGAGCCGTAATGAGCCATAAACTTGGCCGGCCGAATGCATATGGAATATCAAAGCGCGATGCAGTCAGCGGTGACAAAAAAAAAAGTATGAAAGAATCGGCTTAGAGTTTTCGCAATCCCTCGAAATGTTTGCTGCCTGTTGAGCGAATATAAAAGCCGGCAGTTGTGCAAACATCGAGTGTAGTTCGATTCTGTTTGTCAAGTCGTAAAGCCTTAACTCTTCCAATATCATCATGCTGAAGCTGGTGAGTGTGTTTGCCTGCCGAAGGTCCTTCCTTTGATCCCGTCATGCCTGTCCTGCCATACGAATATTCAACCTGGCTTCACCCTCAGGTATTTCTTCTGTTTGCCGCCCTCTTGGCTGTTGTCCTGGCTGGTCCAGCTCCCGCTCCCCTGCCCAATCCTGCTCCCGTGCCGCAGTTTGTCTACTCCGCTGGCTATCCGGCCGTGGGCTACGCCTCTCCGTACGTCTACTACGGCTGATACAAAGTTTGGATTTTGATTTTACTGAATAAACCCCTTTTGATATTGTGCATGAATATCTGACTGTGTTGTTTTTTTAAGGTTTTTAAAGATTTTAATTGTATGTAGCTCTGTGGCTTGGGCTTAAGTATTGTTAAATTAAAATTTGAAATAGGATTATATATATTTGTTATGGAAGTATGGCTTTGAATGAATGATAACGATAAATTTAAATATAATCTAATTATTTTTACAATAATTTATATTTTAGTTGAATAACAAGTCCAATGGATAAATATGCGGCTAAATTAAGCATTTCGAATGGTTGATAAAGCTTGAAAGCCTTTTCGGTCTAGAGAAATGCATTATTTTATGGTTAGAATTTAACTTCACCTCAAACTTTACCTATTATGGGTATATAACTGTTATGAATTTCGAAAAGTAAACCGAAACTTGGTTTTTGTATACCAGATGTGTACTATATATAACAATAAGGTTACAAAAAGTCAACATGGCCTATTATTATTCAAACAGAAAGTTGTTCTACTGCAGAAAAGCTTATTTGTAAAAGTATCTGCCAGCTTTATTCTTAAGTTTATTTGTAGTATATTCAGTTTTCACTTAAATATGTAAACAATTCTTTATTATTAGAAATTTATAATACAAAACCTCCTGTAGTTTTCAAACCCCTCCCAAAAATAATTCATTAATTCAACATTAAGCACAGGACAAACTGTTATAACATTTTTTTATAGCAAAATTGTCAAAACTTTATCCCTTATTTGTGCTTTCCAAGCTCCTTCCTAAAGGCAGCTTTTCACCCCGAATATCCTTGCCCCTGCCAAGTCCTTGGCAACATTTCGAACTCTCAACTTTGTGGAAACAAAGGCTTGTAAACATGTTGCTCGGAGGTTGTCGCTGACGAAAAGTGTGCCAACATTGCGAAGTTTCAGGCAGAAGAAGTTTTCCCTTTTCGGGTTCGACTTCCTGGCCATGGCGTTGGCAATGGGAAAAAGGATGCGGCAGGACGAGCGATGACTTCAGTGTACTTTCTGGCTTCGCGACGGTTCGAACGTGAGCACGGCTGCCGGAATCAAAGGATCCGCGAATCGGAGGAGTCACACGAGGACTTCGTAATCGTAATCGCTCATTAGGACTTCGTCAAGCATCCGCCGAGACTGTCCCGCGGTGCACTTTCAGTCGAATCTCGACGTTCGCCTGCAATGGATCAGGGACTCGCCAGGGGCGGCTACTGGAAAACCCAAAAGTCGGCCAAGTAAAGAGCGCGAGAATTGAACGTGAAGCGTGGAAAATCGCCGGCAGGATATGTTTGCCGGATATGTCCTACCCATTCCGCCTCGCGTCAGCTGAGGACTTCCTCAAGTGCCAGTGCTTAAGAAGAAGATAAAAAGAACCGCAAAACAAAATAACAAAAAAAAAGAGAGCAAAAAAAAAAAGAAATAGAAAAATAGAAGAAGCCAAAATGTTGGCCCTGAGCAGGATGATGATGTCATGCCGCCGCTGTTGCCATTGTCCTGGCCAAAGTGAAAGTGGTGTTGCCGGTGACACATGAGCGGCTCAGTCATGTGCCATTATCCCTCAAGTGAACAGCCTCGTAATTAACTGCGAAAGTCACCGAAAAAAACGCCGAGCCCAAAGTGCTATAAACTGGCAAATTGTGCGTCTGCAAAATAAAAAAGAAAGTAGAGTTTTAGTGAAATTAACCATTAAGGATTATAGCCAAGTAAAGGATTATATAGCCCGCTGAGCCATGGATACTTTAATGGTGCTCTGCTCCTTGCTGCTGCTGCTCCTCACAAAAAACGGTAGGATAATCGCAGATTCAAGTCTTTCTAAGAAATATGAAAGAAGGATTTAGCAGGGGAACCACTTTAGAAACAAACTCTTGCTTTTGGCAAAATTATATTTGCTGCAACTTCGCCGCATTGTTTTTCCCCTCTCTTTGTTTCCATAATAATGAAATTCAAAGCTGAATGCCAAATGAGTTCATTTGTTTTCCTCATAACTTTTGGCTCTCTTTTGTTTGTATATTTATGAGAGTGAGCCGCAGAGTGTTTTGTGTGGATTTCGAACAGAATATCAAAATATCATTTATTAATTATGTGGCTTAAAATTTTGAAAAGTTTAAAGTGACTTAACATGGGGAAATGTATTATGGTGATATGTTATTATTTAAAAATTATTTTAATAATAATTATTTTTGATAATAATTAAATATATATTGCTTAAAAAACTTATATTAAGACGTTTTTGTATGTTTTATATTTTGTATAAGGTAGAATTACAATTTTCAGTCTTCATCTTTGTTCTTTAAAGGAAATTATTAAACAAAATAATATTTTTTATGAAACATTTTTCAGTTTCTGTAGTTTTATGTGTTCAACCGAGTAAGACAAATATTTGCTTCTCTTCTGGCTGCCACAAATCTGCTTTCAAATGTACTGGAATCAACCTTTCAAAGGAAAGCATTTCTTTGGGGAAACTTGTTTTTTTTTTCTTTTGGCAGAAACTTCTCTTGTCTCTGACCAAACAAACAAGAAGAAAATTTTTTATTTTCCTTTTTTTTTTTTGCGGCTACGCAATGTGGCATGGAAATATTACACATACGCCCATTGCGCTCTTAGCCCTAAAAGTATGCAGTGGAAAGCGTGGAGAGGTGGAATAGGGCCCAAGTGATACTCTTCTAAGCAAGCCATGTGTGAGGGCTTTGTGAGTGTCGAAGGAGGAACCTTCACCCAAATTAGCCCATGGCCATGTGGCCCTCGAAGATGAAACGTTTCATGGGAATCATGAGAAGGAATTCATTACGGCAAAGGAATAGAGATCGGGGCGGAAGGGGAGCGGAGAGGCAAAAAGGGCAAGTGCCCCAAACTCAAGCCCCTTGACAGGCTTTGAAGTGCCCAAGAGGGGAGCGGAAGTCACTAAATGGGCCGAAAAATATGTATAGAAAACTACACAACACTTGGGGACCCAACGCAACTGAAATCATATTAAATTTTAAAATTATTTAAAACTATAAATTAAAGATAGGTATTAAAATCATATAATTTTGTTTCGTTTTTATGATTTGCTATGATATTGATTGATTTTTGTAATTAAAACCATAACCTTATTAAAGTTTATTAAATATATCATATACTTAGTTTTTTTTATAGCTTTAATTTTAATTTTTTCCATATTTTTCTTCAGGGAAACTGTGAAATATTTCTTAGAAATGCACAGAAACCACACTGTATTTTTAAAGGTAATAAAATCTTGCACAAGGTAAACGTTTTGATGAAAACTACAACAAAAAATAAATATAAAACATAAACAAAATTCTGGTTATCAAAATATCAATAACAAATTCATATTCCGCCATCTTTAGATTGCCTAAAATAAAATGAAACCTATTGCAATAAAATAGGAAACTACAAGAAAACTAACCAAAATGGAAGAAAAATAAAAATGTATGCATATCCAATTCAGTTTACAATGATAGAATTACATTACCTCAACGATTTTACTTACCCCTTGCCTTTTTCCCCCTCTTATGAACTCAAACTTGATTGATATGCAGCGCACAAAGGACCTAAAACCTTAACAATTCAATTGCAGAAAATGTACCTTCATATTGCTTACGAATTCAAAGAGGCGAATTTGAATTTTTATTGAATTTATTTGAACATTTGCTGCACACACGCCCATCAAATAAAATATTATTAAATTCAATTTGATGGATTTGTTGCTTGTTGGGCAGAGAATTTCCTAGGAAGCTTTATTGATTGAAATGGAAAAAGCGCAAATTGATAATAGATGAAATTTGGCAAATCAATTGGCCAAAGTTTGTTACAGTAGCCTCTTTGGCAGACATTCTCCATAATTTATTACATTTAAATAATCAAGAGTGCGGAATATATAGAATTTTCTCGCTTCAGGCATAAACCACTTAGGTCAACTATTACAGAACCTTTGAATTTATTCACAAATCAAACACAGTTTCACATTCAATTTGTTGTCCGACTCTCACTTGGATTTATTTAAAAATAATTCATTTTTCATGCCTAGAATTCCCTTTTGTTTAAAAGGCTTTTCAATTAATTCAATGGAAGTTTCTGATTTTTAATTCAACTTCTATGCCAAAAAGAGTTTTTAAGCTGAAAACAAATATTGGTTTTCAGCTATTTCGAATTTCAAATAAAATTAGTTCCTTCTGACGTGCCTCTAGATCCCATTACCAATACTAACGAATTTGATCTTTTTTTCACATAGTTTCTCTTACGGAACTCTGAGTTATTTGTGTGAAATTTTACCCAGAATTACTGTTGGGGGGAGGGAAGTCGATGGAAATGTCAAAAAGGGTTTTGGTTGATGGGAGAGGCGTTAAACCTATACAACAAAAAAATAGGTTTATGTGTTGGGGAATTGGCCGCTTTGGGAAAGCTCGTAAAAAATGTATGAAATCATTGCGAAATACTGCCTAAAAAATCTATAAAAGACATTAGTTTTAAATTAATTAGTTTTCTTAAATTCAAAGAAAAATATTGGAGAATGTTAATGTATAAAATATATATGTTAGTTAATTAATAAAATGATGAATTTCTCATAGTAAGTATTAATAATTAAAAGGCTGAAATTGTTTTATTATTTATTTGATTATTTATTTTATGTTTCACAAAAACTTTTTTTTTTTCTACATTTTTTTTTCTTGTAAATATTTATTTTAAAAAAATTCTATATATTTTAATAGGACAAACTATTTTTGTATTCAGTTGTTTCCCTTATACTCCTCCTTTTCATTTTCATAATATCCTTGAAACAAGTAATGAAAGTGCAAGAAAAGAATTTCCATTAAAATGCTTGCAATACAAGCTGAAAACGGGGCTAGGAAGGAGGCGGATTGGGTTGGACTCAAAAGGAGATGGGTTAATCAGTTGCCTTGCATATTTCATAAGAAATATAAATGTCTGTGTATAGAGGAAGGATTCATTCATTCACTGTTCCCGCTGCCCCAAAAGCTAATTAAATTGAAGCCAAAAGGGAAATAAAAAGCCTGGATAAGTCCAGAAGGAAAAAAACAACATAATGTTGGCCTGTCCATATAAATTATGATTATTTTTTATGACCTCAGCTTGCCCATTTTGTGAATACCCCGCCCACTGAACCCCTCTTGAGAGAGTGATAAATTTAATGCAAAAAGGTATGCATTTTTTTGCTATATTTTTGCCCCTTTTTTGTTGCAGCTGCAGTCCTTGGCCAGCTGGACGGCAGCAGCCGAGGGAGTGGTAGCCCGCCGCCCGCCAGGATAAACCCCGTCACTCCACCACTCCGCCTGCAGCCGTCGACGCCATCAATAACGCATTTTGTAAATGAGTCCTTCATCATCTTCTGCCAGACAGTACAAAAGGATATCGACACCAAGTGGCGTGATCCCCGCGGACAGACCCGGGAGAACACCAAGGGGCGCGTCCACATCGAGAAGAAGACGGGTAAGTGGTGGCAGTAATGACCCAGCGGAGTGGCCAGTGGCACAGGCACACACATTTTCCACTGCTGCTCTATGCAAATATATAGCACCTTGCACTTTACACCCAACATAAATTGTGGCCGGAACTACTTCAAGGTGAATAATGGCTCGGGGCTTATTAAATCATTGCTACCTTGAATAGGAGGCTTTAATCTCTTTAATAAATAAATTAAGAATATTCAGGTAAAGAGTATAAGTAATAATAATAATAATAACAATAAAGTTAATTTTATTTAAATTATTATTTCATTTAAAATGAAATAATAACAAAATAGTTAACCAAAATACATCAACTGTTTAATAAATATGTAAATAAAGAATGTTCAAAAGAGGTAATATAATTATAGAAATGTGGAATTAAAATGTTAACGCAATAAGATTATTATTATTTATATTGCCATTAAATAAACTTTTACAAAATAAATAAATATTAAAGGGTTATATTTTAAATGTCTTTAAAACCAGTCAACTTTTATTTAGTATTTCAAGCCTTAAGTAAGAAAGTCTTAAACTAAGCATCTTACCTAAAATACAGTTTTCAATTCACATTTTAATCCACAGGGTAAAATATATACCTTTAAGATGCCTTTATGCATCTTTTAATGAAAAACTACATATTATATCACAGAAATTAATTTAAAATAAAATATTGTAATTCCTAAATAAATATTTTAAATTATTTCAAGTAGTTCTAATCATTACCTCGTTATTTATTTCTAATAAAAGGTTTACTGGCCCTCGTTTTTGAGCACATTTCACTGGACGACATGGGCAACTGGACCTGCGAGGTGAACAGCATTGCTAATGGAAATCGGAATGTGAATGTTGAACGTGAATTCTTTACCTCCTTCGAGCTGCTCGTAAATCGTAAGTTGGCAAACGGGCTGGAGAAACTAAAAAAAGTATAAAAGAAATGGGGTCGTAAAAAGTGCTGCTGCAGGATCTGTTTACTTGCTTACTCAGTTGTGATTTTGGAACTTGGCTTTGGCCAAGAACTGTCCAAGACAGGCAAAACAACCAAAGAAAAGGCCAAGATAAATAAGAGATTTTAAATTTCTTAAAGAGAATCTTAAAGTATGTAATCATTTTTACAAGAATACAAAATTTGGATTCAATTTTAATGACAATTTTTTTTTATAGATTAAAATGAAAATATTAAAAATTAGAAACTAAAACAAATCCCCTATAATATTTCCTTTTCAATTATCACCACTTGAAAGGATCTTGAAACCATTTTCTTTTGCAATTTAACCACAAATCCAAGCAACCACAACCCTTTTATTTCTTTCCCCCTTAAAAGTTTCAAAGCAATTTCCGGCTCAACAGAACTGGCAAATCATTTAATCTATTTACAAATCAGAATGAGTACTCTGACAGCCACATTTAAAGTAACTCGATGAACTACACACAACGAACACAATTTGTCAACTTACCAATCAAAGAGAGAGACCAAGTAAACACAGCCAGCAAAGGACATGACTAGCTGCTGTACTTGGGAATGGGCATATCATTGACTGCATATTTGCACAGGGAACTTGAACAACGCAACCGCTTTTCCTTCAACCGATTTTCCCCCATTCTGATTTTCACCCACAGAGAAAATCTCATTTGGCAAGACGGAACAAGTGCAGTCGGTGCGCGAGGGACGCGATGCATTGGTCAATTGCTTTGTGGAGGGAATGCCCAAGCCGGAAGTCTCCTGGCTCCTCAATGGCGAATACATAAACAGTAAGTTAATACACTTGAAGAAAATCTATTACTTTTATGCGGTATTATGCTATCTGGCTGTTGTATGAATGAATCATATCTATAATTAGGCTTGAAAACTTCTAATATTATTGAAAAATTATAACTTTATCCTATTTTAATCCTTAAAATGAAATCTAGCCAAATATTTGATTACACCAAATTTTCAAGACCTCAAAAACAATTTTCAAAAAATCTGAAAACACCATAAACGATATCAAGTATAAACTCCCACCGCAATTAAATAAATTTGAATTTCTTGGAGCAGAAATTTGCCTTTGGCCAGTGAAAACTTGTTAACAATTCCAACTACATCATTTCCCCTGCGATCCTGCACATACTGGTACCGACCTCAAACCTCGTCCTGAACGCATCCTTTTGTTTTGCAGCCGTGAACTCGTCGAAGCACAGTCGCCTGTCGAACGGACTGTACATCAAGAATGTGAGCCAGTCGGATGCCGGGGAGTACACATGTCGGGCGTTGCGTATAACACCGACTTTTTCGGATGCCGAACAAATAACGATATTGCTAAGGATACAACGTAAGTGCCATGCCATGCATCTCATCTTATGCTTTGAATAGTTTGTGTGTACTGAGTCCTGGTTTGGTCCCTTGGTCAGACCCTGCAGGACACTGCAAGGACATGCACACCCTCTACGTGCCACACTTGATAATATTTAATCTAGAATTTATTTCGCACCCCACTTGTTGGCAATTGCATTCTCCTTACTGCCTGCTTACTTCCCCTCCATTTCGGGGTTTTTCTCGAAAATTGAGCTGAGAGTTTGCAACAAAATCTTTTGCTGATGGCAGCTTAAAGTTATTTAGTCGGATTTTCCCTCCACTAGGGGGGACGGACTGTGCATGCTTCGTTGGATATAATGAGATTTCCAAGCAGCTCCAGGCAGCTACAGCTACCTACCAATTGAAGTTATCCCCATGGCACTGAGTGGGGAATTCCTTCCGGATGTCAGGGTCAAGTGGCTGGGAAATGCAAATAATTGATGCAAATTTCCTAATGAACATATTACTCGACTTGCGACCCTGCTGGGGCTTTGATTTGGGGAACGGTTTATTCAGGGAATTTACATTGGTTCTTGAGGAAGTGTCTAGGGAGCATAGGATTATATTAAAGCAAAATGTTTAAGAATAATATTTGGTTCTTTTAGAAGAAGGTGAAAGGCTATGAACTAACAAATTCATCTTGCTAAGGCCAAAAGGGCTCGTTTATCACATTCAAATAATTTCTGGCATTTGTCAAACAATAAGAAATGGTCCTCTGGGACTTGTTTATAATGCTGACACTGCCCGGGGCGACAGGATTGCTGTTTTGCCATCGATATCGGACAACATATGGCACCATAAACAAACCGACACCAAGGCAAGTAAATAGTCGCTGGGTAAACTTCATCGCAGCTTCAGTTGATTCATCCTCCACCCTGAGAATTGAGTTGCCGTCAAAATTGTACTAATGACTGCCGGACAAAGGTTTGCACAGAACAGCAGCAATGCACTTAAAAAAGTTTGGGGGTATATAAAAAATGCTGGTGACAAATAATGAATTAAGGAATCTTTAGAGTTTCCTAGCGACTTTTTATAATTTTCTCCTTTAAATTCCCCTTTCTTTGCTCAATTCTGTATTAATTTAACAAAAAAAAATATTTCAAAAAACCACTGGTGAAAAAAATAGACTTCAAACTGAACTTTTATTAGATTTTCTCAGAGTGTAGCTAAGGCTAACCAAGCGAACGAATCCTTCGGGCAGCTCTGCTGGCGCTGCAAGGCAAACAGCCGGCGAATGGAAACCGAAACTAATTTGCTGCCCGACAGCCAAGGCAATGGCACACCCAGAGTTACCCACCGAATCCCCAGCAGAAATGCCGGGGGGGGAGACCGGGCTCCGAGCAGGAGCAGAAACTGAAACAGGGACCAGCAGATGGAATGCTGCACAAATGCTGCAATATATAGGTTTGCATTTCCTCAGCAATAAACTTCAATGGGCCGCAGTGGCGATGATGGGTGACAAGGGCACAAGGACACTGTGATATCGGGGACAAACGATGAATTGCTAAAATGCTGCTATTAGCCAACGCCTCGGCGGGAAAAGGATGGTGTCCTTGTGGAGGTTCTGGGTGGTTTGGTCATCTCACCAATTACAGTGGGTAGCAAATGGGGTTAAGGACAGGGTAATTGAAAGTTAATTACTGCTGCTGCCAGGATATGTACTCTGTAGTTAATATAAATAGGAGTTTAAATATCTAAAAACTATATTATATATAAGAAATATTTATTTATTACGCTTGATTTGGTTTTATTTATTTAAAATCTATCTAAAATATATATTTTCTTTCCCTGAAGGTTATTCCTTCTTCAAAAAATTATAAATTCCTTTTCTTTTCTTAAAAGTATCACTTATTTTACAAATCTTCCCCAAAGGCCAAAGAAGTTTTTTCCAAAAAAAACTCGTAAAAGCCAAGAATACACAATTTGCAGTAGAGCCTGATTCAATTTCCTCGATACTTTGTACATTTCTTACCCGCTTTCCATTTCTTAGCTCTGGGTTATAAAGAAGTTTTTTGTGAATGCAAAAAAAAAAAAGAGAAAGAAAACTCCTTGCAACGAGTGAAAACCAAAATGGAAAAGTAAAATGACAAAACTCTATTGTTCAAGTGATTTGATTATTGCGGTTTCTTCTCTGTGTGCAGGGGAAAAAAATCTGTTTGGTTTTGAATATTTTGTATTTGAAAATGCATACTTAATGATAATGGCTCTAGCTGCTATTTTAAAGATAAGCCTTTGCATTGTGGGGTGTCAACAGAGACAAGGACAAAGTGAAACAGGTATCTATCTGGCCCCCATACCTTCCATTCTGCCGCCTTTCCGAGAGTGTGAGCTGATGTATGAACAAACAGAACTAGGCCGAAGTTTCTGGCACTCAATATACGGGCTTAAAGCTAACACTGGAAAAAAATATATCTAAAAATAGAGATGGTAATAGGGTTAAAATTTTAAAAAATAATTATAATAATACAAAACAAAAAACGAAATATTAAAAAGGGGAAAACATTCTTGAAAATATCTTGAAATATCTCAACCAAATACCTAAATGTTGTACAAAACACCTTCAGAAAATGTAGACTTGTGTATGAAATTTGTTCTCCCAGTGCCTCACACGCACTCCCTGCTATTACCTACACTTTACACCTTTCCTCTGACACTTCTGCAGATAAACCCCACTGGTTCTACAACGAGACAATGCCTGTGCAGTTTGCCTATGTGGGCGGATGGGTCAACCTGAGCTGTGACGCAATGGGAGAGCCACCGCCATCGTTCACCTGGCTGCACAACGGCAAGGGAATCGTGGGCTTCAATCACCGCATCTTCGTGGCCGACTACGGGGCCACGCTGCAGCTGGAGGTGAAGAATTCCACCCAGTTCGGTGACTATAAGTGCAAGGTGGCCAATCCGCTGGGGATGCTGGAGCGAGTGATACGATTGCGGCCGGGCCCAAAGCCTAATTGCCCATCGCGCTTTGAGCTAAAGAGAATCTACAGCCATGGCTTTGAGCTGGACCTAAGGACGCCGCGGATGAGCAATGCCTCCGAGCAGATGCAGATCTATGGCTATCGGGTGGCCTACATGAGCGAAAGGGAGTTCAGGTTCACTGCCAGCAACTGGAGCTATGCCAAGCAGCGGGACTTTTCCTTCCATCAAGGTTGAGTAAATCGTTCTGGCAAATGTAATTTATTATGCCACATATATATAGAGAGATTTATATCCTATCTCCCCCTTTTCTAAACTAATTTGTTGCCTATTTTCTCTATTTTATTTGCAGGCCAGCACTTTCTCATTCCGAATCTGATGGAGAACACCACGTATCTGATGAGGGCTGCGAGTCGAAATCTGGCGGGATTGAGTGACTGGAGCGTTGTGAAGAAATTCACCACGGCCGCAGGCTGCAGCTGGAATCCATCGCTTCTATATCCCCTACTCGCACTTATCCTGGCCTCCATCTGGTCATAGAGCCTGTCCCAATTATAATTATCACAAAGCCCATACCCCACATCCCTAGCTCGTTATTGTTGCCGCTGAGTTTTTTTGTTCTGTTTTTTTGTATATCTTCTGTGATAGAACTTTGTGTGTGCAATTCACTTGAATAACTTAAAACCCAAATGGAGAAACGGATTATTAAGCGAATGCTTTTTGCTATATATAGAAAAGAATATATTAGTTACAGCCTATTGCCAATTTTTGCTGCCAACTTTCATTCATCAACGGCATTTTTTGTACGTTTTTTAAAAGAAAACCAAGGAAACCCAAGGAAATTAAATTAAACAAAACGATTTTTAGTAGGTGAGAGAGAGGGTGCAATCCTTACGATACATACAATACATATGCATTGTCAAACTCTACCTTATAGTTAAATATGAAATGCCCAACTCTACATAAATGTTGTTCAAGCTAAAACAGAATAAACTAAAACGATATACAAGTAAAACCCGAAGAAACAAAAAAGATTATAAAAAACAAAGAAAACTTTGATGAATTTTACAAACCACAAAACGAAAAAGTCCAAATTATTGATTATAAATGAAACGAAAGGAAAGAAAAGCGAATCAATAGTAGAAAATGGATTGAATTAGCTTAATTGAAGTGGAAAACCCAAAAAGCGAGAAGATAGAGAGAAATGTGAAGCGAATTCCCGAATAAAATGAAATGTTTAGCTGGTAAGCAGGGCGTATGAGTAATATGAGAATAAATTCAACTGAATGTGTATAAAAATGGCTTTGCTGTCTGTCCTGTGTGTCTGGCCTTCAAAAACAAACATTTTATTCATTTATTTAATTATTTTCGGACCAAAGGAGCAGGGGTAGGTAAGTTTTAATACATTTCTCGGATATGTTTAAAAGCATTAAAATGGTTGCAAATAAGTACTATTGTTTTCAGGATAATTACTTTTCATTTTGGTATGTTTAGTTTATTTGTATAAAATAAACCGTACATACATCTACTTTTAAACGAGCCTACCATCTATTTCCATTAAAAATACATTTAATTAATTTTATATTTAACTGCCAAGTCATTTTGGGGAATAATTTCCGGATTTATCTTTACGCCAAAGGTGTCTCCTGATGGCTATCTGGTGACCTTTGCTAGTCAGCTTGGCCATCAAAATGTTTATCATATTCATTAGTGCAAATCTCACATTGCTTTCGGGCCATAAACATCAGGCCCGAGGACGGAGAACAAAAGCAAATCCTGAGGCATTATGGCTGGCTCATTGCGTATGCCGAGCACGCGCCCAATTACAAGGATACTTCGCAAGGACACCGCCCTGCAGCCAGTTACCGCCTTACCCCCTTTCGGGGGCAATAAAAAAAAGACATAATAAACTAACTCATAAAAGTCAATAAACTGTCAAATGGCAAAACATTTACATCACTTAAGCATAAATCTTTCTCCCTTTTCGGCTCTGCATCCTTGCAGGAACACCCATATACGCATATAGAACCTATAAAAAGGAGGAGAGCTGATACAAGGGCCATTTACATAAGCCCACAAATTCGCCCAGCGATAAATGATCATTAACGCAATCGGCCGCCATAACTTATTGTATTTAACTTTTATTTCAGCGTGTGCATATTTTTGTTCTGAACAAAAAAAATCGAAAATTGTTACGGGTCAGTGGCAATACACCCGCAGACGTGACAACGTGAAACAAAAATAAGCAAATTATGGCGCACAAATAAATACAATTCATTCGCTGGTGTTTGGCCGTGTGTGTGCACACACACTCATCAGCAATGCCACGCCCCCTCGCACAGTGGTCGATTATTAACACACGATTTATTGGCAATTTTTCAGTCACACACAAGGAATTCTTAGATTTATTATTATTTATTAAGAAATATTTCTCTAGTTCAAAGATTTTTAAAGAGTTTCTCAGTTCATTTTGTCACTTCAGAAGAACACAAATATTTATTCCAAATTTTATTAAATAAAACCGAAACTTTAAAGTCTATTTAAACACAATTGAGTTCCCCACCTAAAATTTGAAGTTATTCTGAAAAGTGATGCTGCCTGGCATTCATTAATAACCAAAAGTGTTAAACAATCGACGGAAGTGGCATTTAACTCGGCATTGCTTGTCTCATGGCAACATATGAAAATTAATCGCCCTGCCGCAACAATCACTTAATGGTTGATATTGAAACCTGCCTCTGCGATGGCCACGCCCCCTTTTAAGCCATAAGTTAACCGACTGATCAAAGTCGGCCGTCCTGAATGGCGGAAGATGTCAGTTGCAGTTATTGCAGCTCTCCCAGCTGCAGTTGCAATCTTTCATTATTTATAATTATTTTTACCTCTTTACCATGCTCGTCTTTTGCCGGGCAATTAATGGGATTTTTAAAAAATACTTGTGCATACATTTTATATATATATTGGAGTGCATATAGGAATAAGGAGGGAGCTGATGGGAAATCAGTAAATATTATTACCTGGCCATCAGCAGCAGAAAGTTTTTCAATTCACCTCGTCCTCGCTGGCTTTCGCTCTCTCTCTCTCTCTTTGCCTCGTTTTCTTTCTCTGTCGCTCAGTTGTGCCCGTAATCGTTTCGGTTTATTTTAATTAAAATTTACAATTAATACTTAATGAGTCGAGCAAGTGACATCAGCAACGGCAGCAGCAGCAGCAACTGCCCCCAAACTGCAGCAGCAACATCAAATTGAATTTCCCATATAAGATTGTCCGTTTGAGTGGCATGTGGCACATCAACCAATGTGCATGATAATGTTCTGAAAAGTAATTTCTGCTCAGATTGAATATATGTTTATTTATATATATACAAATAGAGAAAGTTTATTTGGAGGTAAGGCCTCTGATATTTGCTTTCTGGGGTAGCTTCCTTATAAATAAATGAAATCTGTCAGCATATTTAATCGTTGAAATGGCAAATTGATGTTGCCCTTTATTCTTGGCTACGAAATGCAATCAAAGGTATAAAGGTCACTAATTTCTCTCACCAAATTGTTTGCTTTTCCATTGTTTTCCCTATTCAATATTTATAGCAAAATCAAGGATCAAAAAAGGAGCTCAAAGTTGATAAATTATAAATTTATATAGCAAGAGAAAAGGCAGAGAATATATAATATATTATTTATATATTTATTTAAGCTAAATTTGTAATAAATTACAATATACTCTAATCAAAAAAGAACCTGAATAAATTCTATAATAATAAAATTACGTTAAATTATTAGTTAGGCCCTAGAGTTCACTTTCACCTATCCATTTATAAATTTACCATTTCCTGTAATCGAACCAAAGCCAAGTTCTTGTATTATTTGTCCGATAAAGTTTCCGGCTTGATTTAATCCTTCGAGAGCTTAGTAAACGAACACACACACTGGAACATGGGCATAACTTTTCTAATTACCATTTACGGCTTGCCAAGTCCAAGTTTTGGCTTAATTAAAGGCCCATTGGCAAAGTTATGAACAAATCATTAAACTGACAGTTTTGTATGCTCTCGCCGATAGGTGTAATAAATGCCTCATATCTAATTTATGCCCACAAAGCCCAAAACTGAGACTGATATAAATTTGAAATTGATTGGCAAGAGCCTTAGACCCCATGTGTGTGTTTGGGCTTGTGCTGATTGAAGTTAAACCTTAGCTGAGGTAACTTAATATTATCCTAGTCTTGATCGAAAAGTTATGAAATTTTTCGTCTGAAGTTTGCTTACACAACAGCACTTGGTTTTTGGCAAAATAAAAATTGGGAAAAGCTTAAAACTTCGTCTAT
Organism: Drosophila bocki; assembly: GCA_008042715.1. Lineage (NCBI taxonomy): Eukaryota > Metazoa > Arthropoda > Insecta > Diptera > Drosophilidae > Drosophila > Drosophila bocki. The sequence goes on along the minus strand of VNJY01001691.1, from coordinate 8,734 downwards.
GTGGAAGTCTTTTTGAAGAGGGAGACATTTTTGGGGGCAATTAAAAGGGAATTTTTGTTTCCCTTTTTGCCGAATTGATGACGGAAATATCACCTCTTAAATGGGTCAGAAAAGCCAGCACCTCACTCTGTCTCTTTATGTCTCTTTTTCTATTTTCCCCCCCCCCCCCTTTTTTTTTTGCTTTTTTTCGGAACCATTGACATATGCAGGCAACTATGAAAAACCTCCATTTCCACTGCCATTTTTCAGCACTTCAGTGTCATTGTCTCTGCCGGCTCTGTATTTTGACATAGAAAACTTTTGCACCTTGTAACGACTTTTTAAGTGCCACCTCTCGCTGAAAAAAAAAAAAACACAGGACGAATGAAAAGTAGAGCAAAATGAATATGTAAGTCCCGGACCCTTTGGTAACACGAAAACGAAATGAAACAAAAATAGCGGGGAAACGCGTTGAAAATGAAAATAAATGTGAATATTTATGTGATTTATATATGGAATGGAGGACGCTTCAGAGCCGGAATTCTCTTTGGGCCACCGAAGGGGGTTATCCCAAATTTGCATATGTATGCCAGTGAGTCTGACTCTCGGGATGTGTGTGTGTGTGTGTCTAGACAAATGAGTGTTATCCACCCTCGTTATGCTTTAAACCAGAAAATATTTAAAAATCATTTCCATTTTCCTAAAAATCCCAATACCCTTTTAGGCATAAAATTGTTGCCAAAAAGTGCAATTATTTTGCGGCAAATGAGAGAATCAATAGCATTCCGGTCTAAACCCCCCCGGTGCATGCCGCACATAAACATTGAATACAGGCCAAAGCATTATGCGCTTATTTACTGAAACCATTGTGCTATTTATTTCTACCTTTTATTTGGAATTTCTGGCATCACGCATACGCCGCATGGGCCGAAGCATATTAATTGAACAACTCTTCGGGCGGAAATGCCAAATACCAAAAAACACTCACACCCCAGTACTATTTAGTTTGCTGCTCATGATTTAGAGGGGGTGTTCAGTGTTGTTGTATCACTCGCTCATTATGCAAATGGCTGCTCTTTAAGTGCACTAAATATTGCGCATACGCCGCGTGTGTCCAATAGCTATTACCATTTGCAATTCATTCGGTACCCATTTGTGTGTGTGCTTGATTCAATATTTTATTTTGATACAAAAGTTCAAATGAAGTTTGCACTTCCGCTACAAAATATTCGTGAAAATTGGAAATGTTAATGAGGGAAAGCTGTTCCATTGCTGGCAAACTGTTCAAACATTTTCATAGATAAAAGCGTTGAAAAAAGACTTGTTTCTCTTTTTGTGTACTGATTTTAATAAAGATTTTGCTGCTGATGCAAAATAAAACAAATTGTAGTCACGAAATTGATTTTTGGAAATGCAATTTAAGTTAACTTTTGAGAATGAAATATAGTTTTCGATATATTTTTTTAAATTAAAAAATTGTATATCAAAATAAAATAAGTTCTAGTCACGAAATTGATTTTTTGGAAATGTTAAATTTCTATATAGTTTTCTAGATATTATTTAAAATTCATGTTTGTTCTAAAAGAGTTTATCAAAGATCTTAAACAAACAAAAAACTTTTCGTTTTTGTTTCGTTTATTTGTCAAATAATTAATTTTAAATTAATTTGATTTTAATCGCCGCCATTACCACACAAAGCAAAGCCACTGAAGTGAAGGACATTCCCGGATAATTTGCACATGTGCGCAAACAAATGAAACCGCATTAAAAATGTAGAGGTAATCACGATGCTAATGACATCCGCAGACAAAGGACCCAGGTCGCACGACAACCGCCTTCTGTGGCGGTCTCCATTTCAGTAGCGAAACGTAAACAAATTAAGCTATCTGTTTCGCCATTTGATTAATTGCAATGCAATGTAATTTCGATTTTTTCTTTTTTTTCGCGTGTCCTGCCATATCATAACTGTCAGCATCAGGACTGCAGATTGTTCCTGTTGCAAGTTTTTTGTCCGCCAGACAGCAGGACGAGCAAAAACGCACTGCGGAATTGACAGCTCGTGGCAGACGGGAGCGAGTTCGGGGGCTGACATTTTTTGGCCATTTGCTAGTAGTTATGGCATTCAATGTATTTCCATGTTGTTAACAACGAATGACGCCGGCCGGCCGCATGCAAATAATTAAGATAACTGCAAGCCCTACTGACAGCAAATGGGATTTATTTAAAATGCAAAAAACCGCAACAGGAACGCATAAAAAGATGCCACTGGGGCTTACTGAAAAGTGTGGATCAGAGGTGGAAAGCCATTGAAAATATGGTCATGTACATTTTAAGGAGAATTGCAGCGGAATCTGAATCTTACAATGTACTATATAACTATAAAAGAACTTTTTTTATATGCAATTTTAGTGTAGTAAAACACAATTCAGCCTCTTTAAAGACTTTAATTAGTATAAAATATTTTTTTAATAATATATAATGAAAGTAGGTAAGCAGAAATAGCATCTGTACCATTATTCAAGTAAATTCTCTGATTTTCTTGATATTTTTGATTTCTGGTTGCTATTTCTTATCTCTATTAAGTGGTTTGTTTCTTATTTAATTCAATTCTTGATTGACTTGCTTAAAAAAAAAAAGAATCCCCAACTTTTAAGTGGGTTTGGCCTGCTTGAGCTCTACTGCGATTTCTCCCAGCTTTTCCCTACTCATCTATTCTTGCTTTTCTCTTTTTTCATCATCCTAATTGGCCCAGCTTAGCCTGGGACATGTCTTAAGCTCCCATCTCTCGGCTAGGAAAAAGAACACCACCTAAAAAATTTTAGAACATAAAGAGAATAGCAAAACTGAAAAAAGAAGATTTAAAGGGCAATCTCCCCCAATCAAAGCCAACAACTTGCACATTATTATCTTCATAATGCTGCAACGACATGTGCCACAAACAAATTTCAAACTTTAGCAATTAATCAGAGATTTTTAAAGTTTCACAACCACTAAAAGCACTTCAAAGCCAAAAGTTGTCTGTTAACCAAATATAAAAACAAAAAATTAACCTAGCAAATATGCGAGTAAAAATAATAATTAAAAAGTAAAGTTGGCGCAGACTGTCAGCGGCAGACGACAACTTAAAGTGGCCCCTCGCCCACCCCCTTCGAGGGGGAGTGTCGCGTAATTAACAGAATTTAATGCGAAGTCAAACAGGAAAACTCGCTATGTGCAGTGACCAAAAAAAGTGACATGGCCAGAACCAGAGTTCGCAATTTATTTACAATGGCCAAACCGCACCGAAACGAAAATTGTTCGTATGACATTAACATTCGATTGGAGGCGGCAGTAGGGGCGTGGCAGCGGGTATACGAACGGAAGTTGCATTTTACTTTTAAATGCAGCAAGAGCCGAAATGTTTTCCATTTTCATTCTCGTTTTCCATACACACACACAGACAAAAGAAATATCTCCTCCGCACATGCTGCTATTTATGCAAGAAATTCTGTGCAGACACAGAGGCTTACAAAAAAGGGGAGTGGGCGCAGGGATGCTGGGTTGCAGGGACTGAAGCGCGGTGGGTTAACTCATATGATATGCAACCCGAAAAATGGGTAGACTGGGCTGGACTGCCACCAGCAGAGATATAAGAAATGCACACACAAAAATTAAATATGTAAAAACCACACACACACATATTATTTTTCTCTGACCTATTTAAATAAATGTCTAGATAGGCATTTGGCCGAGATTAAATAAAGTGTTTAAAACGGCTTTAGATATTGGTTAAAACTTAAAAAAGAAAATAAAAGAATGACTAGCTTTATCATTACATATTTGTTCTTTTACATTAGCTCTAACATGTCACCGAAATTTGTACTTGGGAATTTTAAGTTCACTCTTTACAACCATTTTTTGAAGTATATATTTATTTTAAAATAATTATTGTATATTAATAATATTATTCTCTGAGTGAACCCACATCCGCCTACATTTCTTTTCATTCACAATTTTTTCTTTCGTTTTTTGTATTTCTCCCACCGCCTCCCTTCGACTTTGCCCACTTTTATGCAGCGTTGTGTCAAGTTTTTAAACGTCAGCTGTGTCTACAGATGGGTTAAGGAGGGGGCTGGCTAACAGGCGCCACGGCGGTGGGTTAAGAGTATGGTCCTGGGGCTTGGCCCACTTTTCTTTTTGCAGTTTCGGACTGTCGTGCTTTATGCGGATTCATATGTAAATCAAGTGAAAACATCAGAGGAAGTGGTGGAGTTCCCACCACTTGGCTAGTTGACTTGCGGAAACCCTAACCGGAAGGTTAAATATAGTATTCCGAAATTGGAGCTATGTTTAAAGGAACCTAGGCTTTTAGGCATTTATCAAAATTTTAAGAATCTATAAATAAATAATATTGCTTTCAATGATAAAATTTTTAATATAATGTAAAAACTGTGCAATTTCCCTTACAAAATCTAAAGAGTTTTCATATCATATACATTTGAAAAGAACACTTGCATTATATCGCAATTTCTTACTCTCTATAATCCTTTTGGAAGCTCAAGAAAAATGTATTGAGACGCAGGCCAAAATATGACTTATCGTCATCACCATCAATCCTTAAGTTATACTGACAGCTATAGCCTCCTAAACCGGATCAAACTTTCTTAAAGACCACAAAAAAAGTAAAATCCAAATAAAGTCTCAAATCGGAATCCAACTCCTACACCGAATCAGAGTTGGAATTGCATTTCGTGGCGCAAAGTGAATGTAATAAAGCGATTTCTTTTGCTTAAATATCCTCGGAGCTGGCGCACTGCGGATAATTCTATCTGATGCACACACAACCCACTATCTTCGCCCAACCCTCCTGCATTATTTGCATATAACCATATGGCATGGCTTGGCAGTGTGTGTGTGTGTGTGTGGGGGAGTATTTTGGGAGCAAAAGGAATGGAAATTGAGAAAACGAAATGGAAAGCTCGACTGCAGTTGATTTGTGTTCTTACTTGGTCTCAGCTGCTGCTGCCGCCCTCCCGATCACCCCCTATTTTGTGCGATTTTTCAGTTGTTTTTTAGCTTCTTATCAGGCGACTCTTTGTTCGGCAGAAGAACAGAGAGCGAATGCCAATTCGAACTCTAGACCGTAATCGAAACCGAAAGCAAAACATTGATGAGCATTGTTTTCAGTTCCGATAGAGCCGCTTACTCATTATCTCTGTCATTGAGTAAATTTACCCAAGAAGCTAAGCAAGCAGCACACATAGTTTCCCAAGAAAAAAGTTGCATTGAGTCAGGTTTCAGGATTATGGAATGTCTCCATGACTCGCTTGGAATTTCTCATTCATGCCAACTTATCGAACACCTGCTTCTTATCAAAATTCTTTTATAAGGTTTACTCGCTGTACACAGAGAAAGTAGGAGGCTTGTTATTGGGTAAATATTAAACTTGAGATATATAATTTCTCCTATTAACATAAATGTACTTTTCATGTACAGGTATAAATAACGTTAGGCAAATTTACTAGATTAATATAGCTTCAATATGGCGATTATATTTATTAATAAAAATATGATTTTCCAACTTATCAATGAAACAATCGGTTTTCTCTTATTTTGCTGACCAAATTGAGTACTATTCTTAGTTTTCTTTGTGTATTTAATTTCCCCATATATAAGTAATCATTAAATGCCAATAGTAGAACGTCATATTTTATAATTTATTTTCCAATATAAATGTGATAGATTTCCTAAGGATTCCTAGTATTATCATCATGAAACTTCCTAGAAGAAGATAAGATTTCCTTCCAATCCTAATTTATATGTTCACCTCATTATTATTTCGAATAAAATAAGATCATTTCATTTGCCCCCAAAAGCTCCCGGTTAATCGTCTGTTAGTTGACATCACTTGAGCAAAACTTTTCTGATATTCTTTGGAGTATTTTGTCTTGTCTTCCTCCCATTTTCATGAAAGCGGAAGATGCAATCAAAAGCAGACAAAAGGAAATAGCAATAAAAAGAGGCCTACCCGAAATACAGACGACTAAGGAGGGAAGCAAAGCCAACACAAAAGTAAGTCATTTTTGTAATTCTTTTTATTTTTAAATTAGTTTACAATAAGAGAGAGAAAATCTGAACTTGAGGCTTCCGCTCAGAGATTACACACAGATTACTCATTTATTTTTAGCTTTGCCTTTTCGAGAATAAAATTAAAACCTTTCTTTGGCTTCGATTAAAAAATATATATAATATATTGAATTTTTTACTATTGTTAACTATTTATAGATTTAATTATTAAAAGACTTGAAATAGTACTATTTCGAAAGATGCTCGTTTCAATTTACTAATAGATATTGATTTTTAAATTACAAAAGAAAAATGTAGAAAGACTTTCCAAACGTCGCTTAACTGTACATTTCTTTATTTAAATTTAGTTTACAATCGTTCATTTATGAGCTTAATCCTCCGATTTCCTACTGAATTTTAGCGGGAATCTCCACGCAGATAATGTCCGCACCATCCTGATCCTGCAGCTCCCACTTTACCAGGACAGAGACCTTCGGATAGGACTTCAAAACCGGAAGGGTGGCCGTGTAGCGATAGGTCTCGCCCTTCTCCAGCGGACACTTAAGGCCGCTGTTCACACAAGCATCCGGATTGGCCAGAGGAAAGGGCATCTCAATGCCCAAAACCTTGCCATGGACCACGGTTTTCACCTTTGAGGCCACCTCGGCCAAGGCAAAGTCGATCGAGAAGCTGACCGTGGTGTTTCGCTTGAGAATACACTCCGCCTTGGTGGTGTCGCATCCCTCGATGGCCACCCGAGTGAACTTGCCCGTCTTCGATCCGCAATCGGTGAACTCCAGGGCTCCGGCGAAGGCCACCAGCACCGCACAGGCAATTACCGCAAATCTCAGCATTTTTCCTCCAGTTAATTGAATTACAAGGTAAGAGTGATGTATGTATGTTATCTGGCTTTCGCTTAATTCTGCTTTTTCACCCCAGCGCTAAGAATCTACTAAATTCGCTCACCAGCAGACGCAAAGAGAGGGCCGAAGACAAAGTCAAAGCTTATTCGAGATTAAAAACAGCTGCGCGCGACGATTCAGAATGGAAAAGAAAGCTTTCTCCGGCGATTTTTAATATCGATTAAAATTTATTTTAAATATACATATGTCTTAAAGAATGCTCCAAAGTTGTTTTTCTAATGAAATTAAATATTAAAATTTAAATTAAAATTATATAACGCTCTGATTAAATGAAAAAAGGTGTATATAAATTTATTGTGTGATATTTCTTAGTTGTCTCTAAAACCAGCATACTAAAATTAGAAACACTACCAATAAATTAAATCCACCTTAACTCCTCAATAAGATAATATAACATTATAAATATAAATAACGTAGGGACAATTTTTGTTTCACAGTTTAAATTTCTTAACACTTAATTTTCTAATAAATTGATGTGCAAGTTAAAATTAGCAAGGACTCGGAGCACAAATTTAAGCCTTACAGTACATTACAATCAGGGGACCTTGACTGTTAGTCTTTCTCGTATAGGTAAAATATAGTTAAATAATTTCTTTCTTTTAATTACATGTATTATATTACATTATAATTTTAAATGTATTTATATATTTAATTTAAAAATAATAGTTCCTTTCGATTAAGGTTAAACTGCCACCACTGGCAGCTAGGAAAGCTTTTTCCACGATAATTATCGATAGCACACAAAAGCTGACAGATTACATTTATTTCATTTGCCGCCGCTCAGTATTCTACTGAGCCTATTCGCAATTACTAAGTTTATAACAATAGTACAAGTAATTTGTGCATTTAAAAATGTCGCAGGTTTGTAAGCTCGGTTTGTTGATCAGCAATCGATTGACCCCCGCCGCCCTCCGCCGCAAGTGAGTACAGAGAAAGAGATGGAAAGAACGAAAAAAGCGCCGTATTGTTTTTGTTGTTTTTTTGACAAACACGTTGCATATGCAGGCGGTGTCATTTGCCAAGGTCATTGCAGTTGCCGGTCTAATTGCGTGTGTTGTGTGTGTTTGTTTTTCTCCATTACTGCATAATTTGTTTGGCATTGGGTATCACGTTCCCCTGGATTTTTTGTATTATACAGCAGTGTAGGGGCTTCATAATTCATCATTCTCTCATATGCAAATCGAAAAATAAAAACTACAGATGTTTTTGTATTGTTAGCTAATATTCGCATATGTTTGGTTTACTTTACTTAGTATATATACTAAATCATTCCAATGGGCTGAGGTGTATTTATTTTTAAAGCCAATTTCATGACGTTCCATGGGACAGAAGCTATTTTTTGCTATTTTTCTTCTGCTTGAGAGAACATTCAGAAGCCGCATGATGAAAGCGGTTAGAAGATAACGAATTCTAAGTGCGGTACAGGAAGTTTGAATAAACTTGTTAAATGTCAAGTGGGTGGCACAAGCATTAAAGTTTTCATTGATAAATGGAATTCTTAAAATAGTACATTTTTAATGATATTACTATTAAAGATTTCTTCACTTCCATAAAGATACAGTATTAAACTTAAAATTAAATTTAACTAAATTACACATTTTAATAATTAAACTTTCAGATATCCCAATTTTTAATTCAAAATATTTTATTTGTTTATAAACAGCTAAGGATATTTGGAATTTCTCCATAAGACACAAGCCGCTTTAAAAAAGCGTAGGGTATTCTTGGCCAAATCACGCTTTTGTCGCGTGCTTTTATTTCTACATTTTATGGAACTACTTCTTAAA
>VNJY01001686.1:0-90413 GCA_008042715.1 Drosophila bocki | reverse complement strand
ATGTTTGTTGTTGTTTTTTTAGAAAAAGAGCAAGTGCTCTCCTCTGCGCTTCTCATACAGGGTACCTAAGCGGAAGCATAATTCATTTTTAAATATATTTTTTTAATGTGTTTGTTGTTGTTTTTTTTAGAAAAAGAGCAAGTGCTCTCCTCTGCGCTTCTCATACAGGGTACCTAAGCGGAAGCATAATTCATTTTTAAATATATTTTTTTAATGTGTTTGCTGTTGTTTTTTTTAGAAAAAGAGCAAGTGCTCTCCTCTGCGCTTCTCATACAGGGTACCTAAGCGGAAGCATAAATTCATTTTTAAATATATTTTTTTAATGTGTTTGTTGTTGTTTTGAAATAAAAAGAGCAAGTGCTCTCCTCTGCGCTTCTCATACAGGGTACCTAAGCGAAAGCATAATTAATTTTTAATTCATATTTTCTTATAATTTTTGTTGTTGTTTTTATTGATTATTTTACATTAAAAACTCAAACTTTTTCTAAATTCTCAAAACTAATATATAACTTAAATACCTAGCATATTTATGACTTATTTTAAAAAAATTTTGCAAATATTGTTTCGCAAATTAAGTATTCGGTATTCACAACAAATGCATTTGCATGACTACTTCCGGCAAGCCTTGGCTATACGCCTGATTATACATATATAAAACATATATCTATTTGGTGGACATGTCTACTCACTAGATTTCGATGAGCTCGCAGCCTAGGAGCAGCTTCTGGGGCCCCAGCTCCGTAACGGCTATGGTCTGATCGTGATAGTATATCATAATGAGTGAATCGTTGCTCAACCGCTTCCCGCTGCCACAAAAATAAATACAAAAAAAAAAAAACAAGAATAAATACAATAAAATAGAGGAGAGAGTGGGAGCCAGAGCCTAGGTATGGACACATGGCCAGCCGTGTTCCATGCGTTTAGCTACGTGATGTCCATGACAATGGATTTGAGTGAAAATCCTCCAAGCCAACGATGAGGTGTTGAATGCTAATCAGTGGGAGGAGAGACGCAACCCACCTGTACTTCTTCATCTGGCGCACGCTGCGCTGCTCGATGATCTGCTGGGTAAAGGACTGGAACGAGGGGAATCCCTGGAGGCCCTGTGGCAGGCTAAAGGACAGCGTTGGCTTTGCCACCGCCTCCGATGTGAGATAGCCGAGTAATCCGCAAAAGAGCAACGAGGCCAGCAGCTGAAGGCGCCGTCGCAGCCACAGATTGTAGGGCATGGCTAAAGGTTTACGTTTGCGATCCCGTTTACGATCCCCGATCCCGATTCTGAAAGCCTTTTAACGTTGGAGCTGCCACTAAAGCTGAGCCAGAGCCCAAGGCATTGCCGGCTGGACTGAGTTGAGTCGCTACCCAAACAGGTTAGACCCTTGGTAAGTCGCTTTTTTTTTCCTATATTTTTTTCTTTTATTGTTTAATTAATCAGCTGTAGAAGTTCGCCCTGGTTTACTAGCGGTTCTCTATGGACAGAAAAAAAATATAGGATATATAGGTATAAGGGTTTAGTGGACACTCGAGTAGCACCTGCTGCTTCTGCTGTTGAGGTCTGGGCTGCGTGTCAAATGTTGTAGGCGTCTCCAAGCCTTAGTAAATAATTTAATCACTTGTATACCATAGAGAAAAAATACAGTGCCGCCTTGATTTAATATATATACATGTATATGTGCAGAACAAGAAAAAAGAGCACTAGGGGTATGAAATCTCTTTAAAAAGTATTTTTTAAATTTTCTTTTAGAAGGTATGCAAAACTTTGCTATACAATTCTTGAGCTTAGAAATTCCACTTTTGTTTGGTTTTTTGTAATTTAAATTTAAAATTTGTGGCTTATATAAAAAAATATAAAATATTTAGAAATATAAAATTTATAAAAATATAAAATATTTAGAAATATAAAATATATAAAATTTATAAATAAAGATGTCAACAAAATTCTACAAAATTTTATTTCTTAAAATAAACAAATTTAAAGTAAATTTGTTAACTGAACCATTTTATTCCATTTTTAATGGTTTTTAACTTCCTATTCATTTTTAAAGAGCCCTTAAATATATATATAAATATTTTGACAGCTATAATATATAACAATCTGCATAGAAATTATAATTAAAATGCTTATTATATATATGTATATATATCATTCTAAAATATGTATTTTTAATAAATAATCTTTTCCACAGTGCCCTGAAAAGTGAGTTCAAGTGGAATTTATCACCCTAAATATTCCAAAACATATTTTTAACAACCCTTATTTCGATTAATTTCAAGTTTAAAGCGATTTCTATGGCCCACCTGCTCTACTGTACATATTTATTTTAAGATTATAATTTTTAAATATACATTTTTTATTAATTTATTTTATTTATAATTTTTTTTATTATTTTATATATTTATATATTATATATATTTATTTTATTTATTATTATTTTTTTTATTAATTTTAAAAAATTATTTTTTTTTTAAATTTAATTTGTTCTAATTTATTTTGATTAATTTTTTTTCTAATTTATTGTGTTTTATTTATTTTTTAAATTTATTATTTATTATTTTTTTTTATTATTATTTTTTTCAGTGGTAAACTAAAGGAAGACCCGTAGCCCTTCCGCCGGCTGGTCAATTTCCCAGCACTTGCTAGTTGCCGGCTTCAGCCCGGCTAGAGGCAAGCACCCCACGGGTGGCAGGTGCCAAAAACCGCGATTCAGCTCACAGCTGACCTCGTTCCCAGACTTTCAGGCAGAGAAGCACAATGGCCACGCACTGGCTCCGCCATCCATATTCCGGCATATTCCGCAATCCTCCTACCAAACCGTACATATGTCATCCATTGCATCAGGCCAAGCCCCAAGAATCGCTTGGGCCACGACTGCCATTAGTTTTTGTGTTTTTTGTTTTTGTGTTTTTCTGCGAAGCAAAGGGGCGGATGGGATACATGCAACACATTACGTATACGCAGCGGAGACCATTTCGAGGCAATGGCTAGTGAGTTAGCCAGTCACTCAGCTGGGCGTATTGGGTAATATGATGCCAATTAGACGTTCATCGGCCAGGCGGGCTCAGGCATACAGATGACAGGTAATCAAGGAGGAATCGGGGTAAGTCTGAACAGCATATATATTTGGCTTAAGTTTTTTGTATGAATTAAGAAAAAGAACATTTCGTAGGATTAATTAGGAAAGGGTAGATAAGGGCTTGGGAAGTGTATTTAAAATATATAAATATATTTATAGATAGTAAATATTGAAGGGAAAAAATATATAAAAATATATATAGATATTAAATGTAAGGAAAATCTCTTAGGAAGGAGAGTTAATGGTCATAAAAAATGTATTTTCAATCTGGCCAAGATATGCCACCTCTGACATCATGGTCAAATGTCCCTTGACCTTAGCATTTGCTTAGCAAGACATTGAATCAGCTGAAGTCCCGAGGAAACAGCTCCATAAGCCCCCTAAGACCCCCTTAGACCCCCCTTTTCACTAGTAACTCCCACGACAAGCCTTGAGTTTGGCGAATGGCTAAAACACACGCAATGCGAAGCCGCTAATAAAGCTGCCAAAGAAATAGCCCCTAAAAAAACTGTCCCCTGCATATAACACCTGCCTTTGTCCCTCTTTTACACCTCAAAAATATTATTAAATTTATTATTATTATTATTGAGGTGTTTTTTTTACTTTTTGTTTTTCTTTCCTCTGGCATAAACATAATTTTTTGTTTTGTTTTGAAAGCACGAACGAACGGTTTACGCAAGCATTTTCGGTCAAGAGAGTTGGCAACCAAGGGGCTATAGGGGGCGGAGGGAGGGGAGATGGCCCTGTAGGTGAGCCAAGTGAAAGTGATTCCACGATTCCACAGCTCCATTGTGGCATTTCAATGGCCAGCATGCATACAACCAATAATAAGTGATGCGAGGAAGATGACGAAGAAGCCGACCGAAAAAAGGTGGCGTGAGTGTGTGGCAATGGCAATGGACCTGGCCTGAAGCCGCAAAACAACGCCCACCCTCAGTACTCCTCAACTCAAAATACAGAGAAAATTGTTAAAGGTAAGATAATTGGATTTTATATAATAATACAAAAAATTAATAATAGTTTTAATAATATTAATTCTAATAAATCAGATTTGTGTAGAGAAATAATGGTTTATAATATATCAGAAAAATATTCCACTCTGTATCATATCGAAAATATCGTAAACTTTGATATCGAAAAATTATAACATTCAATTTTAAAATATATATAAATTCATAAGTATATATAATTTAACTAAGTTCGATTTTTTTCGATTATTTTGAATTCGATATATCAAACAGAAATTTATCGCACATATATTCCAATTCAAAAATATCGATTGATATATGGACTTTAAGACTTAAAGGAAAAATCGATATATAAATGTGTATTCGTAATCAAAATTTTAGACTTTGTTATAAAATGTAAACTTAATGCTTTATTGTTTATTAATTTACATGTACTTTTCACATTTTAAGAAAACTAAATGCCAAACTAAATGCCATGTTATATCTAAGAAAAAACACAGCAATATGTATGTCAAGTGGAGCAGTTGACGACCGTTGATCACCGGTGGTCGGTTGGTTCAATGCTAAACAAAAATGCAAATAGCCAAGACAGAAAATGAATACAACAAAAAATAAAGTCGTAACGAAATCTGCGTCAAGTCAGAGTCCAAAAATCAAGAAAAATCCATTGCAAAACTTTAAAATATTTGACTGGATTTAGTTACGGAATTAAAAGTGAAGGTAAAGATTTCTTGGAATATTTTTTACGACAAAGTTTATATAGACTTTGTAACCCAAAGCTCAAGGTAAAGATGATTTATGGATCTATAATTTTAATTTATTTTTAAGTTATATTTAAGACTTAAGGGTTATGCTTAGGCTTTGTTTTTCAAAGAGTGCGCAAGCAAAGAACCATAAATTGTAGCCTGAACTTTGCTTTAACGAATGTATGTTAATTTTAAGAATTATACTTAAAAGCGGGAAGTGAGTCATAAAAATAAAAATATTAAGAAACACTTCTCTTTAACGACTTCCTAAAGCGAAACATCTTAAGATAGGTTCATTACCTACTACAGCTAGTAAAACCACAAAGTTAATCGATTTAAAATCGATTTATAATCAACTTTTCTTTTCCTAATTTGGGTCAAAATAAATGAGAATTCTTCTTCTTAAGCCCTTTAAAATCTTCCCAAAAAACCCAAATAAAAAGTGTCAACTCATTGCTAATTTGTCGCCGGAAATGGTTTCTCCAAATCAAATCGAAATCCAAACGATTGACAATCAACGATTAACGATAAATGATAAATGGAATGAAGACCTGGTTAGGGACTTACTCTCCAAGTTCCTAACTGTTTTCATCGCTGATAGCGACTAATTGGAGTCGCAAGATGTGTGCTGACAACGATCACAATGAAAGCAAGGCAGAGTCTTTATTCCATTTGACTTGATTTTACGAGTCTCTCCTAAGCTCACAGAGATCATCTTTAATGTGCTCTGCTCTTCCGTCTAACAAAAAGGGGGAAAACTAAAAGCCCCAAACGAAACTTGAAGCATGAACTTGATGGCTTGCTAAAATTAAAACAAAAAACTAGACAAAAAAAGCAACGCTTTAAATGCCGGCGAGAGTTGGCCGAGTTCAAAAGTGCAAAAGAGAAACAAAAGCGCGGAAAAACAAAGCCAACAGCTGTCGCCCTGGGGGCCTTGGCATAGGTCAGTGAAGCGTATTATTATCATTCGAGCAGTATATATATTCCCATTCCCTTTCCCCCTTTTCCTGACTTGGTTTTAACCTGGCTAATACTGGGTTTTCTTATATTTTCCCCAAATACCCTAACAAAAAGGGGTTTATTATTGTAAGCGTTTTTATTATATGTTTTAAATATATTTTTTTTTATTATTTTATTATTATAACTATTTTTTTTTATTATTTTATGATTTTAATTCTCTTTTAAGGATTTTAATCATTTTTAAGGGTTTTAATAGTTCTTTAGGATTTTAATAATTTATTAGAGATTTTAATAGTTTATAAGGATTTTAATAGTTTATAAGGATTTTAATAGTTTGTAAGGATTTTAATAGTTTATAAGGATTTTAATAGTTTGTAAGGATTTTAATAGTTTGTAAGGATTTTAATAGTTTATAAGGATTTTAATAGTTTATAAGGATTTTAATATTGTATAAGGATTTTAATAGTTTATAAGGATTTTAATATTGTATAAGGATTTTAATAGTTTATAAGGATTTTAATAGTTTGTAAGGATTTTAGTAGTTTATAAGGATTTTAATAGTTTATAAGGATTTTAATAGTTTGTAAGGATTTTAATAGTTTATAAGGATTTTAATAGTTTATAAAGATTCTAATAATTGTTTAAGAATTTTAACGATTTGATTATTTTTTTTTATTTGTTTTTACTATTATTTTTTTTTATTTTATAATAATTTGATTTTAATATTTATATATAGTTTATTTATAACTTAAGTTTTAACCGTTCCAAACTTGTAAAATTAAAAAAAATGACTCCTTCCCAGAATTTAAGAATCATTTTTTAACATAAACAAAGTTGATTTTGCTAGTTTGTCTAGAAAGGGTATTACCTGCCCTCTGCACTTATTTCTGGTTTTTTCTTCGACTCTATATTTTTCTCTCAGAGCCCCCGATAAGAGGGAGTTGCAGTAAAAGTGGCCATGGCTGCAGATGAGCCAAAACACGAAGAAACAAACCGCGAAACCGCGAAACCGCGAAACCACAGCACCAGCAGCGTCAAGTAAAGCTTTAAAATATATATATAAAAAAAAAGAAGAGGCAACAGGTTTCCAGCAGCTGCTGCCACTGCCTGCCTTAACTTTCACATTGGGCACCTAATTGTGGGCTTAATCTCGGTTAATTTGCTCCAGTTTTGATCTTCTTTTTATTTATTTTGAATTTCTTTGTGGGCCACAAATAGAGAAAGAGGGATGTGGGCTAGGTATTGGGCTGACGAGATGCCAATTATGCAACTGGGACCAGGGTAGCTGTCTAGCTGGACACCCCAGTCGCACTTCACAGCTCCACGCTAATCCATTATTGCCATTCCCATTCCCATTTCCCATTCGGAGTCATCATAGCCATTCTCGAGACCGAATCCCCTCCCTCCCTCCATTGTGTGTGCGTGAACACGGCCAAATAAAAAAAAAAAACGTCATATTGTTAACGATTTTGTATTGTTTTGGGCCAGACTTACGTATAGAATATATCATGGTCACAGTCATAATAGTTGTGGGTTTTACTTGGGAGTTCAGTTAGTGCCTTAATGACCTTTAGTTCGGCTATAAAAAAGGTCTGAAGGGAAAAATGTATCTATCTTTTAAAAAATCTATGTATATTTTGTTCTTTTAATTAATTCTTTGATTACAATTTAAATTAAAATAGTTTCTCTTATTCATTTATTTATTTTAAATATTTTTCAAAACAAAATTACCCTTAATGGCAAAATTCTTAAGAAAATGTTGCTAAATACATGTTTTTTAGACAAATGAGCTACATTTTTGGCTTTAATTTTATTTTAGCGAATTCCCCCTTGTCTTGTAATACCCATTTTCCCTCAGTGTATGCTCCTCGTTCTAGTTCTAGCCATAAAAGGCAGCAATTATTCTGGGAATTTGCCACAGATCCGAGCAGATCCGTGGACAGAATGCGCTGAATTTGCACTTTTGAACTTGCGCGCCAGATTTTATGGCACATAAAAAGTAACCAAGGCGGCTACACCGTTCCAAAAAATGAATATTTAAGTCTAAACTTAAACTACAAATTTTTAAATATTTTATTTTGTCAATATTTTTTGAGTAAAATTGAAAGCCAAAAATAGCAAGGGGAGACATTTCTTTTATCTTCCCATCTTATCAGTTTTTTTTTTTAAATTTAAATTAATTAAAATTTTTTTAAATTAAGCTTATTCCTTAAATATTGTTCCTTTACAACAAAATATTAAAAATTTAAATTTAAAGCTTATTGTTTAACTTCTAAATATTTTAAAACAAAACACTCAACATAAATCATTATTAATTTTACATTTAAATAAATTTAAAATTAATTTTTAATTGAGCTAATTATTTAACTTTTTTTCCTTTTAAACACAACACTCAAAATAAATGATAATTTGTTTAAAAATGTTTTTAAAAACTTGAACAATCAATCACTATTAATTCTTACTATTTTTTAAAACCCCAACAACAGAAGCAGCAGCCGTAAATATCAATTATAATTATTTAATTAAGCACGCAGAACCAATTGTTTTTAATTGATTTCTTTAAAAACAGTCCACTTTTTACACGGCCAGCACACTCACAAAACAAAAAATCAAAATCCACGCGCGTGCGCAACTGCAACCACAAAATCGAACTGAAAACTAACAAAAAAATATATATGTTTATAAATACATATATATGAATAAACCAGCGAGATCGCAGTGCAAACCGCTCGCTGCCGCGCAAAGTCAGCAACTGATCGATCAAAACCCAAGCCCAAGCCGAACTCAAAACTCGCCAAGAGAAGAGAGACATTGCCACTGAGACTTGGGTACAACTGCACCAACAACAACAAAACTACAAATAAAAAAAAAAACAACAACAAAAGCCAGCGTTGGCGGCAACAACGTCTCGACGAGACAGCGACGAAAATGTGTCAAAAGCAAAAGCTGGCCCAGAGTAGAGCACACAGGTAACACTCCAGTGATACCTCTGAAAAATACATCAAAAAATATATATGTATACTATAGATTGTATATAGCACATTTATAGGGCAAGATCTGCCAGATTGAAGCCTTAAAGTTTTATGTTTATTTCATAAAGTCAAAAAGAATTTAGTAAAATTTAAAGTTGACAAAACTTAAAATAAGAATATTTTATTTTTGTAATCTCTAAAACCGGTATTTCTACCGTATAATGTATAGGTTTTGTTTTGAAATTTTATAAACTACTTTAAATACATTAAATTAACCTATATTTTGTTACATTTTATATATAAAACCGTTATAAGAGGTTTTATTATTATCAACATAAAACCATTATTAATAACTAAAAGAATTTAAAAACAAAAAGTAAGCGTGAAGTATATATTATATTAAATATATATATTTATATTATTATATTATATTAAATATATATATTTTTATTATTATATTATATTAAATATATATATTTTTATTATTATATTATTTTAAATATATATATTATAATGTTTCTTTTAAAAGTTAATACGAATATTCATTATATTTTCTTTAAATGTATTTTGCTTTCAACTACTTAAAACTTTTGCATGATATTTAATTAAATTTATAAAAAAAATTATTCTTTCCCACAATTTTTTTTTACGACAGTTTCCCCATGTGCAGTACCTAGAACCGTTTTAAAGGTACTTTTCCCATAAGCTTATTGTTTATCCTATTATTTTTTACTATACATACTATATAGTACAAGTATAATTACGAGTTTAATCTGGGACTTGTAACCCCGACTGGAGTTTTTCCAATTCATTGTGCCAGCCTGACCTAGTCTAAACATGACTTGCCAGTTTAGTAACTAATTTTAGTAGATAAACTATGAAATTAAAGAATTATTTTGAAGAGCAATGAAATCTAAATAGGACGATTTAACGCTCTAATAAAATGTATTTTAAATTTTATAATAATTTTCTCACGCAATTTAATTTCAATAAAAAACAATAAAGAAAAATTATAAATATATTTGTATATTTATTTTTATTATAAATTCAATTTTGTATCTGCTAAAAATGTAAACAAAGCGGATCATGGTTTCAGGCGAGCCCCCGAAAATTCGAAGAATTTACTTCCCGTTAAAAGTTGATCATAATGGCCGCAATCCTTTGTTGTCATTTCCAATTTCCAATATCGAGTGTCATCGCGCTCTCGCCGCTCTCAGCTTCCTGCGCTCTTCCATTATCCCGCCATTTCTTTTTTCCCACGCAAATTGTTCGGTCGGAAAAAAGTGCGCTCCTACAAAAACGGGTTAAAAACGGGTAAAAATGGTCGGAAAAGTGCGGAAAACGCGAAAAAACATCGGAGAATGAAATCCGAATGAAAAGCCGGAAAAATCTAGACCCGGGCTGCATAGATCCCTTAGTTTTTAGCTTTTTTCTTTTTTTTTGTTGCTGTGCAAGTGCAAGTGCGAGTGAAACAGGACGCTTAAATGTGCCAGCGATGTGAGCAAGCCCCGTTAGTTGCCGCCTTGCTTTCGGGCCTTCTTCCTTTGATCGGGAAAGGGGGAGCGGAGAAGAAAAGAGTTAGGAAGAATGTGGAAAACGGGCAGAAAACGGCCGAAAAGTGCCGTTTTTTTTTTACTGTGTCTAAAGTGAATGAAGTGGCAGTGATTTTTTTGTTGTTTTTTTTTTTGTTGTTTGTGTATACATATATGTAAATATATATATTTGTGAAGGTTAAAAAGGCAAGGAATTATGACGATTGGCCGCTACAAACAACAGGTGAGTAAAGATTATCCATTTTGTTGTCCTTTCTTTCTGTTTTTCCTTATTTCTTATGCACCGTTATTTTAAACACGCACATGCAAAAATATCTTTTGTTTTGTTTTCATCTCGCTCTCCATTTTTTACTAACCCTACGGGATTTTTCTTGTTCTTCTTTGTTTGTTGTGTGGTTCTGATACTTGCCCTTGAGAAAGGAAAGGTAAACAAACGAAAAGAGACTGCTCTCCCATGGGAAGTGGAACCCGGAATACGATCCACATTTGAGGATTGGAAATTTCAGGCTCTATTTTTTTATTTTCTGGCTGTAAACTAAAACTCGAAATTATTTTAACAGATAATTTAACACGAATCTAAATTAAGAATCCTAAATAGTTAATTTATTTGTAAAATTTTCCAATGTCATCTAAAAACTGTATTTAATGGGTAAACCAGCAGTTGCAACCACTTGATGCTGCAACTTTTGGCAGTTGTAACCATCGCCGCTGTCTGTCTGTCTGGCGGCGACCGAGCCTACAAAGTAAAGGCTGCAATTGTGGGATTCAAGAGCTGCTGATGCTGCTGTGTGACCCATTTTAGAGCGACTCGTCGGCATTGCCAAAAGCCGATCATCATCGCTAGGCGCTGAGTTTTCATCGATTGTGTGCGTCCGGCAAAGTGAAAACAAAGCCAAACAAAACAACTTTTACAATGTCGAGGCTGGGGAAAAGTGACAGTGGTGGTGGCGGGCGAGCAATTAAAAATGGTTTTACGCGCACACAAAAAGGTAAACAATGCTCACAGTAAACACGGCCTAAAGCCAACCACACAGCTCTCTAAACTTTCAATTTAACACTGATTACATACCAGGGCTCTCTCTTGCTTAGTTTTTGTATAAAATGTAGTATAAATACTTGGAAGTTTCAAGCTAATCGCTGATTATATAATATGGATTCTTTATTTTATGGGTCCGCATATTTAAAATAAATCCATATATTTTTACGAATGACATTTAAATAAAAGTAACAAAAGATGAGGCACACAGGGCTGAGAGATAATTTTACAAAATAAACAAATTGCGAGATGGTTTGGATACTTTTGTGACTTGTTTCGACTTCTAACCGATCTAAGTATACATATATATAGTATATATTTTGGCGACGGTACAATTATACATATATTACAAAGATTTCACTTGGTTTGCTACTTGGGCATCAGAGCAGGAACATTGGCAGGACTGGCTGCCAGGGGCACCACCTCCAGCGACGATGCATGCGGCTCATCGCTGACAAAGTGCAGGATTTCAAAGCCCACCTCCACCATGATCAGGATGATGATCATCCACTCGAGACGAATGTGATGGGCATCGTTCAGGTTGTGCGAAACAAGCTCGGCCAGCTCGACACAGTGATTGATCTTCTCGTTCATCACCTTGGTGCGTCGCGTGGTACTAAAGTAGGAGCAGACCTGCAGATACAGCGTCTCCAGCTCCTCGCGGTCCCAGTAAAAGTCCGGTGTGTCCAGCAGATCCGACGACAGATTGATAACATGACGCAGGGCAAAGAGTTCACCGGTTTTGCGTAGCATTGTCGCCCGTGAAATTCGCAGACGGCGACCCCGCTTCAGATCCTCCGTCAAGTGCTCTATGGAGTCTATGTAGCGGGTCAGCGTGGCCTCCCAGATGCCCAGCTTGATGGATTGTGCCATGGCATTGGAGAAGGTGTACTTGTACAGGAAGCTATCCGTGTCGGCGGTCACAAAGAACTTGCCGTTCTGAAAGAAGGCACGTGAGGCGACATTAAAGTCGCTGCTCTCAGCCACCAGATCACCCTCCACATCCACTGCCGTCGACGGTATGTATGTGTAGGGCATCACCTCGCTCTCGCCGTGGACCAGGGCGCTCACATACGACTCGCGCTCAAAGGATCGCAGGAAGCTCAGCACATTGTTCGTCTCGATGTCGCTGCAGTTCCAGAACACCACGGATCCCTCGCGGAAAAAGAAAATCTCACGCGGTTGCTGGCCGGTGGGATATTTGGCCGCCACAAACAGGACATTCTGCTCGGCGTCCAGATTGTCCGTGGAAAAGAAGCGCTTCGTCTCATACAGATTCTGTTGACGAAGCGCTATCTGCAGATCCTCCAAGTTGTACTCCTCGGCGGTGGTGTAGCCACGGGCGTTGAGAAAGCCCAAGGCGGACAGCTCGTCGATGGCCAGGCGCTTCTTTCGGATGAGCCGGGTGCGAATGGGCGATAGAATGGACTCCAGGCGCTCCTCTGCCAAAGGCAGCGGCTTTACCTGTGCAGTATGTGATGTTTGCTTTTTGGTTGCCGCAGCAGCAGGGGAAGAGGAGGCTCCACTGGCCATCCATCGCCTGTGATGGTGGTTCATCAGCCATTGTGTTGGCTGGCGGCGGCGGGTCGTTCGGAGGCTCTGCAGGAGCATCTGCTCGAATCCCAGGCGTGCAAAGTTCATGACGTTTCTCGCCCTTTTTCAGTTGATTTCAAGCTTCCAGCTACTGGGCCATGCTATATAATGGCTATATAATCAAAATAGCAAGCCGGCAAGGTGTCGATAGCCGTTTGTTGTGATTATCGATATCGATATCGCACAGAGATGAGAATACCAGCAATTTAAGCTGGAACTATCGTGAACCAAAACTTTTCAACTATCGTTATATGTATTTTATTTTTGAAGGATATTTATATTAAATACTGATAGATTCTTATTTTAAACTTAAAAAAAACTGTGCAAAAATTGTGCAAGAAGAGAAAATACAACTACAAAATACATCAAAAATAAGGTAATATCGATGCTCCGCCAGATTTCCCAATAACGATAGCCACACAAGCCGATTTTAAACGTTGCATATTCTTTTTTATTTTTAAATCACATTTTAACAATGGCACTGGAAATTAAGCATTAATTATTTCTTGTCTATAGGTAATGTTTAGTAGAGTAAATTAAATTCTATAAGTTTTTGAAGTGATCTGTTTACGTTTGACCTGCTTTTTATCATCTTCTTCGTTCTTCCTTTTCTGCTTTTTGAAAGTATTACAAGGGTCTTTCTCCTCCTGCTTCTTCCGCTTCGGAAGCTTTATTGCTTCCTTCTTTTTCTTTTTGCTACACAAGCTCTTTCTCCTTTTGCTCTTCCTTCTCCTGCTTCATAAGCTTATTGGCCGAACAACAAGGCTCTTCCTTCTTCCGCTTCGTAGGCTTCTTTTCTTCCTGCTTCGTTAGCTCTTTTTCTTTTTGCTTTACAAGCTCTTTTTCTCTTTGCTTTCTAAGCTCTATCTCTATTTCTATCTTTTTCATCTTCTGCATCCAGTAGAGTATACTAGAAGGCTCTTCCTTCTCCTGCTTCTTAAGCTCTGTATCTTTCTGGTTCATCAACTTATTGGTCGAACAACAAGGCTCTTCCTTCTCACGCTTCATAGGCCCATTTTCTTCCTTCTTCGTAATCTCTTTCTCTTTACGTTTTCTTATCTCTATCTCGCTCATCTTCCTCATCTCGTTGAGTATATCAAAAGGCTCTTCCTTCTCCTGATTTATAAGCTTTTTCTCTTTCTGCTTCATAAACTTATTGGTCGAACAACAAGGCTCTTCATTCTCCTGCTTCATAAGCTTATTGGACGAACCACCAGGCTTTTTCTTTGCCTGCTTTGTAAGTCCTTTTTCTTTCTGCAACGTAGGCTCTTTCTTATGCTTAGACTCTCTCTTATTCTTAGACTTTTTCTCTTTCCCATTCTTGCACTCTTTCTCCCTCTTAGGCTCTGTTTCATCCTGCTGTGCACGCTCCTCCTCTTCCAGTTCCGCAATCTCCTCCTCTTCCAGCTCCGCAAGGTCTTCCTTCATCTGCTTCATACGCTTTTTTTGTGCCCGCATTGCACGCTCTTCCTCTTCCTGCATCTCCTCTAACTCATCCGTCATGCCGAATAATAGGTACTCGTAAAGCTTTTCCGGTTGCGCCCGTAGCTTCGGATCCTTGGTGGCGCGAGATGCCAGGCTAAAGCATTTTTTAATCCAAGATAGACTCAGTGGTGAGACGGACTGAGCCACGTTGCTGTGCATGTCGAACGGATCTTGCACGTACATGCACGTAATCAGCCGAAAAGGCGACGGTGGCTCAGCCCCAGCCGCCTTCATGGCCTCCAATTGAGCCGTGTACTCGGTAATTTCGTCATCCCGAAATGGCTGTTTTTTCATAACACAACCGAAGAACGGGCTTACCGCTTGGTTTTCAAAATCTGTGGTGCTGTAGAGTTCAAAGAAGTCTTCAATTAGCTCCAGGACGGTGATCTCTTCCGGAATCGGTCGCATTTTGAACAAGGTGCACGCGTAGTTAATGCCACGGAAAATGTTCGGCGGGCAGCCTGCCTGCAGTTGCTTGACACTGAGCAGCAGGCCTTGCTCCTGCAGGCTGACGATGATCATGCAAATCAGGCAATAGTTACTCATTCTGCAGCTCTCAATTAGATTATTGGACCAGATCTTCAGGAACAGGCTCAAGTCGCGCACAATCTTACTGCGCCGCATCAGATTGCCGATGAACTCGGAATTGTAAGCGCCATTCGGATGGGACACATGGATGTTGAGGTTCAACTTGGACAGTCGATGCTTACACCGGATAATGGGCTCCCTGGTGCGGGGTACCTTGGCGACATCTAAGAACCGCCAACAGGTGGTTAGAAAATCCATGAGCACGGCATACAACTGACTCTGGGACATGGACGGATCGTTGTATTCTCTCACATACAAATCGAGGTCGCTATCTGGGCGTGTAGAAACATGAATTAGCATGTTGATAGCTCCTGTGTGTGTGTACACGAAAACTACACTTACCCTGCAGAGCCAAGTCCGTGACCAGCGAACCAAAGGCAGACACTTCCACGATCACCTTGTCTTTCAGGCCACTTTTGATGCACCTGCGGATTTGATCGCAGGTCTTCTTTAGCTTTATGGGATCGCAAATATACAAAGCTATCACGGCGTTGAGGTGACCACCGGGCGGTGAAACCTTCAGTGCATTTTGCAGCTCGCTTCGGTAGTCCCTTAATGGGACATTCACTGGCTTGCGCCTTCGTGCCACCTGCGGTTTGGTGGCAGGATTTGACTGCATTATTTACGGGAAACTAATACTTTCAACGTTTTTAGCTTGGTAAATATTTGAAGTTTGTCCATCAGATTTTCGATTTCATCTGATTTTAAAACAAAATGGCGCTAAGTTCCCGGCAAAAATACTGCATGGCAACATAGGCCGCATAAAATACTAAATAAATCGAAAGGCTAAACTTTCAATGTTATCGATAGTGCCAACCTAAAAAACAACTTCTTCATTCTCATGGGAACATTTTTAATTATTAAATTATAAATTATATAAATTTGCTTATATCCCATTTATATTTGTACAGAGAGTAGGCATTTTTTAGAATTTCAAAGTTAAAAATATTTCCTATCGTTATCGACCCCGCACGGTCACACTGAGCCTCCTCACAGCTGTTCGCCTTGTCCCCATTCGCTGATATCTCCAACACACACCTTCTGCCGGAGAGACGGCGCAGTTCCAAACAAATCTGGGCAGGAGCATTAGCAACCAACTGCCTGAAACACCCCCAACCAGCCCGTGCAGCGCCAGAGGACGCACTGCAGCAGAACCAAAACACAGTCGACACTGTAGCCGGAAAATATAGCATGCGATGAACGCATTGCGCAACATCTTTACCTCGCGAACGCTCAACTACCTGCGCCAGAATGGACAGAACGCGATCCTCAACGCCACGCAGCAGCAACCGGCCGCTGCAGTGGAGCTCTCCGATGCCGAAGCCTCGCTGAAGCCGCGTCCCGCTCCGCTCTCCATACCCCGGTCCATTCTCGACGCTTGCCACTTTACCGCCAAGCCATTCGAGGCCGGACGCACCAGTGGCCAGGCATCCAGTGGTTCGCTGTCGCCAACCACCCTGAAGCGCTTCCGTCGCATGCAGCGACGCATGGAGCTGGTGTATCGCTGCAAGCTGTGCAACACCCGCAACACAAAGACCATCAGCGAGGAGGCCTACTACAGCGGCGTTGTGATCCTCCAGTGCGACGGCTGTGCCGTTGATCATTTAATCAAGGATAATCTCGGTTTATTCACCGCCAGCGATGGCAGCGACAGCAGCAGCATCAGCTCCGGGATCAGTACCAGCAAGAACATCGATCAGGTGCTATCCGAGCGGCATGCCCGCGTCCGTGTGATCAAGGTGAACGAGCGCGGCGAGCTCATTTAGGCATCTAGTCAAGGCATCAGCACATAACCCTGGTGCCTGCATCTCAGTCAACCTGTGAATCGTGTCCAAGGAGGACTCACTCAGCCAGGGGGGACAGCCCACGAAGAGGAAATGCATCCGCGCCCGCTACTGCACACCTGAACCAGCAGGCAAGCACCTTTTGTTTGCAAGAAGACAGCCGGCTAAAACTATGATAAAAATGTACCATTAAAATCGTTGATTGTTGATTTGTGCCGTGATTAAACCAACGAACGTCCCAGTTCCCAGTTCGAAATCTATAGAAAAGCGTGTTGTGTCTGTATATTCTCCATATGTTTCTGGTAAATCCGTGGCAATCTAATCGCTGACTAATGATGTGTGTTTACTTGATACTAGAAAATGCGAAATGCGTAGCTGGGCCCCCGGGAGGGGCTTGTGTCGCGACTCTTTCCTAATTGATCAAATCGATCAAAACACTGTTTCGCTGGCCGCTAATTATCGCTAAAGTTATCTGAATTGGCACGGTGCCAACAGAAATATACAAAAATATTCACACATACTATGTATATCGCTAGACTATGGGCTTATATAGAGTGTGCACGCCCCACGCGAGTGATCGCCGGAGCTGCTTCTTCGCCTTGAAGACACACTAACCACCAGCGAAGGGGGTAGCAGCAACAGCAGCAGCAAGGTTTTAAGGGGCGGGCCAGCCACATCCACGTGCCTGTAATTTCACCAGGGGGCTTTAGGGGGCATTGGTCCCAGGTTCTCTGTAAACTATAATATATTCCAAGTGCCCATATCACACGGAACATAAATATCTAACAAACAATATCAATAGATTTTCTTTAAAGAGTTGTTGGTAGAAACGGAAATGTACACGACTTGGGTTTTGCCTTCAACATATAATTTTGTCCTGGTAATAAAATATTTCACATCAGGAGTTATGCTAAAATCTCTCAAGAATTGCGTTCATCTCAATCATCTTTCTTTAAGAAAGAACCGGATAGCAGACCTTCAAGAACTTCAGTATCTGAAGGATGCCAAATCCCTGACCTCTCTTATCCTCTTATCCGTGTTCGGTAGCAGCCGGCGATAGCTATAGATCCAGCGAACTGCTCATTCTGCCGCAGCTCAAGACGCTGGACGCAGATCGCGTCGTTACCAACAAGGAGCGGCGGGTACTCTCTTCAGAGCCAAGAGTTATCCTTCCCGATCAGAACAGTGTGGATCAGGCAACTGTTCCCCAGCCTCTTTCCACCAACTCTTCAAACTTGTGCCAAAGCCCAGCCTCTTACTTCCAGGGGCACTTTTGGAGGAGGTTGGCAAAATTTTGGCAGCGATTCCGTGCCATGGTTTATGGGTTCCAAAGTCGCAGTGGCGCTCAGAGTACGTGTCCAGCATAGTCGGGAGTGCTTGGCTCCTCTGGAACAAAAGCCAGGAAATAACAGAAGCCACATCCCCAGAGACAAGGCCATTGCCTCGGCACTAGCGTGCGTTGATGCCATCACCTTGCGCCGGGAGCTAGAGCTCAAGGATGATATATCCCTTTACAGCTAACGTCTCTTGATGGGAGCCTTCGTCCTGGCCAGAGAGATGGATGCCTCCACTCTGGAGGTAGTTTGCCGCGCTATTCAAGATTGAGTGTGAAGCTGTCGTCTTTGAAGGAAAGGCCTCAGAATTTTCTTTTATACGCACAAGTAATCAGTAGATAGTAGGTTGCTATTTTGGAAAAGGTTTTCTAAAATCAAAATTGTTAACGTAATTGTATGTTTAGACTCACAATTCAAGAATAAGTGTTAAAGTGTAATATTAGAGTTTGTGAAACACAAAAATACATTTTGTAGACTTTTTTTTTTATATATTTTTAGATAAAATGTTTGTACTAAGCTGGAGGTGTGTGCTTATAAAAGTATACTGAACAACTGAAGCATTTTTCATAGCACCTTGTGTAAGTTTCGTTTCTGTAATTCATAGGTTGCTGTGTTCACCCAAAAACTACAGATTTTAACTATATGAAATCCGGAACCTCAGAATTACAAAAAAAATTAGTCAGAGTGCTTAGAAAAATCTGTCAGTTAAGGTCTTTAGATATACTTTTTGTAGCCCCAAACCTGATCTAAATATTATTTGTTATTTCTTTCTAAAATTCTGAAAATTCTATAAATACTATAAACTAAAATTTCCAAAATTCTATAAACTAAAATTTCTAAAATTCTATAAACTAAAATTTCTAAAATTCTATAAACTTCAATTTCTAAAATTCTATAAACTAAAATTTCGAAAATTCTAGAAACTAAAATTTGGAAAATTCTATAAACTAAAATTTTTAAAATTCTATAAACAAAAAATTCCAAAATTCTATAAACTAAAATTTCTAAAATTCTATAAACTAAAAGTCTGAAAATTCTATAAACAAAAAATTCCAAAATTATATAAACTAAAATTTCTAAAATTCTATAAACTAAAATTCTGAAAATTCTATAAACTAAAATTTCTAAAATTCTATAAACTACAATTTCTAAAATTCTATAAACTAAAATTTCTAAAATTCTATAAACTAAAATTTCGAAAATTCTAGAAACTAAAATTTGAAAAATTCTATAAAGTAAGATTTCCAAAATTCTATAAACTAAAATTGCTAAAATTCTATAAACTAAAATATCCAAAATTCTATAAACTAAAATTTCTAAAATTCTATAAACTAAAATTCTATAAACTAAAATTCTGAAAATTCTATAAACTAAAATTTTCAAAATTCTATAAAATACAATTTCTAAATTTCTATAAACAAAATTTTCTAAAATTCTAAAAACTAAAAGTTCGAAAATTCTATAAACTAAAATTTATAAAGTTCTGCAAATTCTAGAAACTAACTAATTATCAATTATAATATATAATATAATATTTATAGTTCAGTTATTATCTCTTTGGCCGTGTTTTTATGCCTCTAGAGTGTAGACCAATGCCAAACGAGCATACAAAATCGCAGTTTACCGAGTAAGCATGACACAACACTTTTGTTGACGTCAAAACATAATTAAAAATATATAGTATATATTATTATTTAAGCGAAACACACACGCGACGGTGATGAGAGACGACGAGAGAAGATTTTAATTCCTGGGTTCCCGTTCCGCCTTGGATGGCGTCCATCTTTCGTGAGAGTCTAGACGTGCGACAGCAACAAAACTGTAAAGATAAACCCCGGGTGATAGTGATAAGACCCACCCACCGACGTCACCGAGTGAATAAAAGGGGGTTTGTTTTCTTCTGTTTTTCTTTTTTTTTTTTTTTTGTTTTGTTTTCTTTTAAATTATTTAAACCTATTTATTCGAGAATACTTCGAATATGCGTGTGTGTGTGTATCGTACTAAAATCTCATTCGATATTGCTAGGATATAAATAGAATTGTGATTTGTTGTTTGTTTCTCTCAGTTAGTCAGTTAATTTACATTAGCTTTAGTTATAGTTTAGTTCAGAAGACTTTCACTTAGATCTATAAAATATTCATTATCCATTAAGAGTGCTACCTGGGTTTCAGTTTTTTCAGTTATTATTTATTTTAGTTTAGGTTTCCTCCTTGGGTTGAGTTTCATTTTGCTTTCTTGTTTTGTTTGTTTTTTGTTTTCCATTTAAGGTTTGAGGTTGATCTCTCTGTTTTGTCTCCTGGAAGCGCACTTTTGTTCCGATAATCTCCTCCAAACTGTCACTGTCTCTCTGGACTCGTTCTCCTCTTTCTCCTCGTGTTAACTATTTCACAATTTGTTTTGAATAAAGCCCCTCGATCCGGCTTGTTATCAGCATTTAGTGATAAGCGGATTTTTGGCTGCCTTCTTTTACTATTTTTTTTGTTATTATTTTTAAAGTTTGCATGAGTAATCATCAGAGCAGGATCCTCCGGGTATCTGCGAAATTGTGCTAAATACGAACTTAGGCCTAAAAATGGGAAAGCTTCTCTGCGGAAATCTCCTCTCTAGTTCCAGTATATATTGCCAAGGAGCCTGCGTAGGTATATATATATCTACTGTTGATACATCTTACATATGTACAGAATAGCTTTAAAATATATATTAAGAGTTAGGGTTAGGTTTTTGGGGGCCTCTCGTAAGTGTAATCTCTCTGCCTTGCTCTCAGATTCTCAGTCATTTTGGCGGACGCACTGTGGTCATATATTTTGTGTTTCTATTTCTCCTGCTGGCCTTAAGCTTACGGCTCAGTTTATGCGGCGCTTAGTAACTTAGTTAATTAATTAGTCGGCTTTGCTATCTGCTCTATGTGTGTGTATATATAAGTTAAGTTAAGTTTAGTTACATAGAATACTCTTTCGAAATACTTGGTAATGTGTGGAATGTCTCTTACGGGAGCGGGGGGGGAAGGAATGTGTTTACAATTCTTACATGGCTAACATTACAATCATTGGGAGAAGGACGCGAAATTGGCACAGAAATGTTTAATATTTATTCTTATAAATAATATTATAAATATACTAGGGTTGTAAGTACAGCTAGCTTTCTCTCTCTCTATCTCTCTCTTGATCATTTGCCGTCTCTTTCCTTTTGAACTTACTCAAGAATCATTGGGAACTTGTGGGAGGGAAGAAAGTGTGTGTGTCTAGCTTAGGCCTAAATGTTTGTTAAATACTTTGTTTTGCTTTAAGTACCAGCAACAGGTTACAGTTTACAATTTAAGGTTTTAAAAAAATACAAAATACACTCAATGAAAACCAATTACATGTACAATTACCAATCATTGTATAAATGTAAGGAAAGCTGCCTTTTTGAGTTGCTTAGAAAACTATTTGACATATCGCCCACGACCCCGACCACGACCACGGCCACGTCCTCCGCCTCCGCCTCCGCGTCCACCCCGACCGACGCTCGCTGCCTTGATCTTGTCCTTGTCCTTGTCCCTCTCCCACTCCCTATCTCACAGACTACTACGACCGGAGCGTCCCACAGCACCGACGGCACCATTGGGTCGATTGTGGCGACGCTTGTGGAGATACAGGCCGGCCGCCTGGGCAAAGGCCGAGCCACAGATCTGGCAGACATAGCGCTTGACCTTGTCGTGAATCTGCTTGTGGTTCTGCAGGTTCTTCGTGGACTTGAATGTCTTGCCGCAGATGTCGCACTTGAACTCCTCGTTGCTGTAGTGCTGCTTCAGGTGCTCAAACAGGCTGTTGCGGGCCACAAACGATTTATTGCACTGCGGATAGTCGCATTTGTAGCACCGCTCGCGCTCATCCTGATGGACAATCCGATGGGCATTGAGGTGGCCCGGTGTTGCAAAGCTCCGGTGGCATACCTCACAGCCATAAGGCTTGGCCACATCGCTACCCGCTGCCGTTGTGCCATCCTCCTCATCGTTCAGGTCCACTGCTGGTAATGATTTTGATGCTCCTCCTGCAGCGTTCCTCTTGCGACCTCTACCTCCGACGGTAGGCGGCGGCGGCGGTGGCGGCGCCGGTGCCTCATCCTCCATCTCATCCGCAGTGCCGGCCTCCAAAATGCTATGATTCATGGCCAACGAAGGCAGGAATAGCTCCTCGTTATGCCTCCGCAAATGCTCATCATAGTTGGCCTTCTCCCGGAAGCTCGCCGTGCAGAGTTCACAGTTGAATTTGATTTCATTGCCGGCGCCCAAATGCAGTTGCTTGTGACTCTCAAACTCCTCGGCATTGTGAAACTGAATGGTGCAAATGTTGCAAAAGTAACCACCGCCCAGGCTGGGCTGATGGCTGAGCATGTGGAGATCCAGTTCCCGGAGTGTCTGCACAATCTCCGGACAGTGCTGGCACTTGAACGGCGGTATATCCTCGTCCATAAAGTGCATCTGATCGTAGTATATATAGTTGGCAATAAACTTACGGCCATGGCGTTCGCAATTCAGGCGCTCCATCTTCTGTTTGGAGTAATCAAAGCGCAGCTGCGAGATGCGCTTAGAGATTTGAATGGTGGTCACATCGATCAGTTGCTGCAGCTCCATGGCCATCTGATGGAGGCCCTCGCCGCGTCGTTCCTTACTGCGATAATCAGGATCGAAGCGATTGTAGAAGCACTGGTAACGCTTCACCATGCTGAGCAGCTTGGCCGTCGAGGTGTCGTTCCAAATGGCCGAGAAACGGCGACGATACGATGTTTCCTGTTGGGTGATAAAGTGAACCAAGCAATTAGTAGGAGAAAATGGAGAAGGTGTCCAAAATCCCACTCACCTTGACCACGGCATCGGACATCTTGTCGTTGTAGCTGTAGACCTCGTTGAGGAAATGCAGCTCCTTGAAGTACCACAATGTGCTTATGTTGGTCTTCTCCAAGGCCATCCGATTGCACTCTCGCTTGTACACTGTCCGCAGATTGTCCCACTTTCGGGTGATGGCATCCTTGGCCAGGGAGATATTAAAGCGGCTCTTGAACTCCAGCACGATCCAGTCGAGGAAGCGGGCACGCTTGACGCGATCACGAAACTGGGGATTCCCGTGGTCCCACAAGAAGGGATTGCGCTTGTACGAATGGATGAGGAACTTGATCATTTTGCGGTCCTTGATGTGCATGGTCACCTCCCGATCGCGCTTTAGTTAACAAAGAAAATCAAAAGAAATTATTCGAATAATTAAGAGAATCTTTAGAGGTGTTTGTCTGCCAAAAACTCACCCCCAGCAGGGACTCCTCCACCATCTCGTCGTAGCTAAGGAACGTGGAATCTAGGCACAGCTGGCTTGGCTCAAAGGGCTCGCCATAATCCATATATTCGCCAGAGTTTTCGTCCATATAGCTGTTGTCCAGATCACCGTAATCGTCCGTAAAGGAGTCACCATCTCCCTCGGCATCGGCCATGATCAGTGGCGTCTCGTTTGGCATTACCGTTTGTCGTGGTTTTGTGACCTTCATCCGCGTCTTGGGCTTGTGGCCGCCGCCGGCACTGCTGCTGCTCACCGCCAGCACATCGCTCTCGGGCAATATGGCCTCGTTGTTGTCGTCATCGTCGTCGTTGTGATCTGCCTCGGAATCCGCCTCGGAATCAACCATGTCCTCGTCGGCATCGCTGCAGGGCAAATCTTGGAGCTCCTGTTTGATGACCATCTGCGGCTCCAGCAGCGCTGTATCGGCGTCCGTCAAGTCTTCGATCTCATGAAAATTTGGCAGCAACTGCTCCCTTCCCGCCTCCGATAGCGACATTGGATCGCCAAGATGCAGGCCCCGGAGAGTGCTGGCTGAATTGGAGGTGGAGGAGGATGTACCGCCGCCGCCGCCGCCAGCGGCGGATGAGGAGGCACCAACGGCGGCGGCGGCTTCGGCTGGATTCGCCACAGACTGATCCCCCAGATGCGCCGTCTGCATGTGCCCCATGAAGGAGTCAAAGTAGAGGAACTTCTCGCTGCAGAATATGCAGCGCAGGGCAAAATACTGAAAGTCCTCGGTGGCCGTAACCACCCCGCAGTCCTTGCCGCAGTGTCGGAAAATCTCCTCATCGTTGGTACGTGGATACGCCAGCACACTCAT
This sequence comes from Drosophila bocki, assembly GCA_008042715.1. Lineage (NCBI taxonomy): Eukaryota > Metazoa > Arthropoda > Insecta > Diptera > Drosophilidae > Drosophila > Drosophila bocki. The sequence continues at coordinate 66,191 of VNJY01001686.1, read as the reverse complement.
GGCGCCGCCTGCGATCCGGTTGTGGTCCGGTCCCGGGGCACACGCAAGCAGTTAATTTCTGGTATCGCCTCGGGGTACGCAGCGCACGGCACTCGGTAGCTGGATTCTCCTGCTCTCGCTTTCCTTTTTTAAATAATTATTGCCAATAAAAAAAAACTTTGCCGTTTTTGGTGTTGGTGTTGTTTAGAGATGGGATTAGAGCGTACAGTTGTATTTTGTTTGCTTATCGGTATCGAGAGATGATGTGATATCGATAACGCTTTAGTGCTGCCAACTATCCCAAAGAAAAGTAGTTAAATATGTTTGAAAAAGGTGTAATAGATTTACTTTTTATGTTTATTATTATTATTAAATAAAAATATGAATATAAACAAGTTTAAATGATAAAATGGCCAAAAAGAAGTAGCTAAATGTATTACTTCTACAAAAAATACCAGAAATTAGCTACACTGGTCATACTCTATTATGTGCCGTTTTCCCCTTGCTCTGCCTCTGGTCACATTGTCTTCTGATTTCGTCGGCTCATTCAGCGTGTTTTAGTTTTTCTCGCTTTTATTCACCCAATAAACTTAGTAATTGACTAAATCCCATACACAATGGCTTCGATTAGCTTGCTGAACCCCAAGGCCGAGTTCGCCCGCGCCGCCCAGGCCCTGGCCATTAACATCAGTGCCGCCAAGGGACTGCAGGATGTGATGCGCACCAATTTGGGACCCAAGGGAACCGTCAAGATGTGAGTAAAACAGCATAAATATATAACTATTACCAGCCTCGTTCCAATGTGGCAGGAGTTTTAGTTAAAATTCAAGAAAATATAGCCCAAGACAAACGTTTTCCTAGCAGCTGCATCTGCCGAAAGTTTGAGGTTAGACTTGAACTTGGCGGCATGCGTCATCGTAGGCCAGAAAGAGATGGCAGCATATGAAAGCTAAAACAAGAAATTAGTGATTTTTTATGTTTTCTATTAGTTTTTGTTAATTTCTTTCAATGAAACTGGGCTAGTTAGGTCTTATTTATGTTTGGAATGGTCAAAATACTTGAGTTTCAAGGTTTGGTGTCTGAGAAAACAAGACCTAAACGCTCACGTGCTTCACGTTTACTCATGTTTGTTCTGGAACCTTCGCAGGCTGGTCTCTGGCTCCGGCGACATCAAAATCACCAAGGACGGCAATGTGCTCCTTCACGAGATGCAGATCCAGCATCCCACTGCTTCGATGATTGCCCGGGCTAGCACCGCCCAGGATGATTCCACTGGCGATGGTACCACCACCACGGTGATGCTGATTGGAGAGCTGCTGAAGCAGGCCGATATCTATCTGTCGGAGGGTCTGCATCCACGCATCATGACCGAGGGCTTTGAGAAGGCTCGCGACAAGGCACTGGAGGTGCTCGAGAAGGTCAAGGTGCCCGTGGAGATCAGCAAAAAGAGTCTCGTGGAGATTGCCAATACCAGTTTGAAGACCAAAGTGCATCCAGGTCTGGCCGATCTCCTCACCGAGGTGTGTGTGGATGCCGTGCTGACCATTGCTAGCAGCGATAAGAACAAGCCGGTGGATCTCCATATGGTCGAGCTGATGGAAATGCAGCACAAGACCGACACCGATACGCAGCTGGTGCGTGGCCTGGTCATGGACCATGGCGCCCGCCATCCCGATATGCCTAAGCGTCTGGAGAATGCCTACATCCTGACGGCCAACGTGTCGCTGGAGTACGAGAAGGCCGAGGTCAACTCGGGATTCTTCTACAAGACCGCCGAGGAGCGTGAGGCCTTTGTGCGCGCCGAGCGTGACTTTATCGATCAGCGCGTGAAGAAGGTGATCGAACTGAAGCGTTCCGTGTGCGACGGCACCGACAAGACCTTTGTGCTGATCAACCAGAAGGGCATCGATCCCATCTCGCTGGATGCTTTGGCCAAGGAGGGCATCCTGGCGCTGCGTCGTGCCAAGCGCCGTAACATGGAGCGTTTGGCTTTGGCCTGCGGTGGCACTGCCATGAACTCGTTCGACGATCTGCAGGAGGAGCATCTGGGCTATGCCGGTGTGGTGTACGAGCATGTCCTGGGCGAGAACAAGTACACGTTTGTCGAGGACTGCAAGAATCCCCTGTCCGTGACGATCCTCATTAAGGGCCCCAACAAGCACACCATCACCCAGATCAAGGATGCCATCAGGGATGGTCTGCGGGCCATTAACAATACCATTGCGGACAAGGCTCTGGTGCCCGGCGCCGGTGCCTTTGAGGTGCGTGCCTACAATGAACTGGTGGCCTTTAAGGAAACCATCAAGGGCAAGTCCCGTTTGGCCGTGCAGGCCTTTGCCGATGCCCTGCTCGTCATACCCAAGACGCTGGCCGTCAACAGTGGCTACGATGCCCAGGACACCATTGTCAAGCTGACGGTGGAGGATCGCCTCAATCCAGATCTCGTCGGTCTCGACATTGCCACCGGTGAGCCCATGAAGCCAGTGGATCTGGGCGTCTACGACAACTACATTGTGAAGAAACAGATCCTCAATTCGTGCTCGATCATTGCCAGCAATCTGCTGCTCGTCGACGAGGTGATGCGTGCGGGCATGACCAGCCTCAAGGGCTAGTAGAACTTGGTCGCCTTAAACTCTCACGTTAACCAAGTTAATGCACCGCCTGCTACTCAACCCGCGTCGTCAAACCAACCGAAACAGGCAACAACATCGCCCGAAACTGTTTGCGGTTGTGCAAGTATTCACAAAAATATTTAAAACAAAACATAAAAGAAGGAACGAAACAATCGAAACAAGAACACATAACATACAAACAGCAAACATACTTATAACGCTAATGTATTTCTCTATTTTTTTCATTACAACTAATGTTTACTTACTCCAAAAAACCAAGCATTGGTTTAAAAAATAAAAACTATTGAAACCTAATAGATCTGTGAGTGATTTCGTTGCAAGTTTTGGTGATTTTCAGGTTACATATTATCAATATTTTGTATAAATTTGTAGACCCTTGCTGGGTGTTATAATTTATGTCAAAATTTTCTTGTTTCCCATGATATTGGTTCAATATTTTAATAGGATTATCAATTTATATATAGACTTTAAGGTCTGTTATCGCTACTATACCCATATATCTATATTTTCTACTCCTTTCTATCTCACAGGACTTTCATTTGATGATTTTAATTGGAAAATAGCTGCAACTAATGGGTTTATAATATAATTTTTATATTTTTTTTAAGGTCTAGGCTTTAAGAATGTAAATTCCCAGTAAAAAAGCAATAAGTTTCGGCACTAATTCTCTTCCTCTTACCCATCTCCTCTCCGGGCTGTGCATTATCTTTAAAGCCAAAGGATAAGTTTCCATTTTCGATGTAGTCCTTTCTTTCCATCGCATTCCCTTTTGATTTGCCCTTTCAGTGTGACACATAGGAAATGCACAAGAAAATAACGAAAAAACAAAACAAAAAACGACAAAAAGAAATATATATTGCGGCCCATTGGCATCGGACTCGGTTCCCTCACGGAATTATGCTAATGTGGCCGACACCGCCGACTTGCACAGTACATATCCCAATTTCCCTCGGGGCAGCCATCGATTTGACACGGTCCCTGGCAGCGAGGGTGCACTGTAGTGAAAGGAACAAGAAAAAAAAACCCTTTCTGGGGGAAATGTCTAAAAGGATTTCTCATGTCAACGCACGGAAATTGATATTGAAATGAGCATGATAATGAGCTTCAAATTTGTTTCCCTCGCTTCCTTTTGGCCATTTACACATGTGTACATAAGGATAAATATTAAAAAATATATATAAAATATGGGAAAATATTAAAATGGATTTTTTGATAGATCAATAATTTTATATATTTATAAATTATACCTATATTTTATTTATTTAATTTATTTATTTATTTATATGTTAATTTGAACAACTATTATTTTGCGGCTGTGTGTTGTCACAACACAATACACACACCCCACACACCCCACACACACACACACACTCTCTATCAGGCGACTATTTGAGGTGAAAATGTATTAAAATGCGTTTGGAAATGTATTTTATTCGTTTGGGAATCCCGAGCGGAATCCTTTTGCTTCTCCGTTGGGTTATTTGATTTCTCACCCTCGTCACAAAGCACACAACCACCCACCCACCCACCACCTACACACACATACATTCTGCAACAACCTGCTGGTGGATTTATGTTGAACATTTGATTCTTGGTCAGCGCTTTGTTACCTGTCGTCGTCCCTGTCCATGTCTTTCTGTCCCAGGATATGCCTGCTCTGTGTTTGTGGACCTCAAATTGGATTTTCCGCCGTTTCCAATTTGATGATTTAAGACAAATGAACGGACATTTGTCCACGGCAAAACTTTGGGTTAAATGTAAATTTTTGCATTAAAAACGAAAACAAAAATGAGAAAAAGGAGAAGAAGAAGTTTCCATTTCGCTGACTTCATTTACAAATCCCCCCGCCATGGACTTGGTGTGACTTAAATGAATTTGTTGTTGGCATTTTTACGCAAATTTCCTTTTCTTGCGCTGTCTGTCGTTTAATTAATTTTTAGAGCCAGCCGAAAGGCGAAAGGCTGAATGCTGAAAACAGGAGCATACAGAAAAAAAAACTGCTGGAAATTGATTTTTGTTTGCCTTCGACTTAGCGGAATTAAATAAATTAGCGCTAAAAGGATTACGACGCCCGTCGGTCAGCCTTGCTCACGCCTCCTCCTGCTCCTTTTCCTCCTCCTCCGCCTCCTTTGCTTCATAAATCATTCATTTCCGCAACTAGGACGGAGACGGCCAAATAATTTCTTATTTAATTTGTACATGTCCTTGCCGTTTGGCAAGCGCTGACCGGTTTTTCTAGCTGAAATGGAAGAGGTCCTTAACTGAAAAGTATGTAGTTAAGTTAAGGAAAATAATATTTATACTTAAATATTTATTATTTTTATTTTTATATTTATATTTATATTAAATAGCAAAAAAAATATTTATATTTTAATAATTATTATTTTTTATTTATATTATATAATATTTATGTATAATCTATAGGATAACATATTATTTATATATTATAAAAATAATATTTAAATTCAATTTCTAATATTTTTGTGTGTCAAAATCGATTTTAAATCGATTATTTTCGATAATTTTCTCTAATTACAAAGTATTTTTTTATTAGATGGAAACTCTCTCTTTATTGTCGTTTTGCTGCTGCCTACTTTTCAGCGCTGACCGTGTCGCGTTTCCTTTGTCCTTACTTTCACTTTTACTTTCACTTTCGCTTACGTTTCGTTAATTTGGGTTTTGCGCGCGAAATGAAATTGCAGATAATTTGCAAGTAGGCGGAGGGACAAAAAAAAAAATAAAAAAATATAACAGAAACAAATTGCAGGCAAATTGCTCGAAAAGCAGCGGGGAAAAGCGTCCTGGAAAAGCGTTCCTGGCGTCCAAATTGGGGGGCAGGACATGCCGTTGCTCTATTATGCGGCATTGCGTGCAAATGGCTTTTCATGTGCAAAAATCCTAAAATAAAAAGACAGAGGGAGAGAGAGGAAAAGCCCAAGAACACTGCAACAGGACGAAAAACAGGACGCCCGCAGGCAATTCAACTTGTTGTCTCGGGTTTTCTTTTTTTTTTTCTTACCTCCTCATAATTTTCCCTTTTGTTTAGGCCAGCGCAATTTATTTGTTGCCTAGAGAGAAAGAAAAGTAGGAGTGACCCATGAATAAATTAAAAAAAATAAAGGAAGCCTAAGTGAAAGTCTGCGAAATATATATCATATATTTTATTAATTTAATGTTTTATATGTTTATTAATTAGTAACTATTTATTTTATTTAAATTTAAATTATTTGTATGTATATTTGGTTATAAAAATGGCTGGTCAATACCTGCTTGGGTTCATCATCGTTTGGGGTCAAGGTCGCGTTTCAGGTTATAGCCCACATGCGACCCGCTGAGATTAATCGTTTTGCGATTCCCAATTGGGGCCAAAAACATATCATTCATTCTCGAGTGTCAAAAGACTGCAAATCCCGCAGATGTTGCCCCGGCCAAAGGCATTTCTCTTGTACAAGTTGTGCGTCCTCTTAAATTCTGCAACTCATGGCCCTTGGAAAGTAATACAAAAAAAAAAATATATACCTACAAATATATATATATAAAAAAATATATAAATAAATACATATGTATATAAGTATATCCCCGTGATTTTCGCACAGACAAAATGTCATCGGGTGAAATCTTAATGCAGATTTCAGACAAATTTCAGTCAAAGTAAAAACTCAAATAAATTCCCCAGTTTTCCCCCAACACTTTTTTATTTTGATACCCTTCTAGGGTATTATAATTTCAGGGCATTATAATTTTAGCCAGAAGCTGGCTTGCGAAGGAGTCATTTCCAACCCTATAAATCATAAATTGTTGGAAAACATTTTTAAAATTTTTTAATTTTAAAACTCTTAAAAATTTACAAAAATCATAATTTTTTAATATATTAAATTCAGTATATAAACTTCGGCTATCCGAAGTTAGCTTCTTTCTTGTTTTATTTAGTCATTTTATTTTTCTGGTTTGGCGAACACGCACCACAAGGCACACCACACCAGACACCCACCACACATACACCCCACATACACACCACATATACCCCACACCATATACAACCCGCCAAGTCAGAGTTACAGTCGTGAGCGACACATGTGAAGTGGCAGGGTGCCATGCATCCAGTAAATCCAACAGTGGCGTGTCATTAGGGGTTGCCCTAAAAGTTTTTATGAATAATATTGTTTAAGAAATTATGAAAATATTAAGACAGTTTGTAAGATATTAAGTATTTATTTTTTTACATATATTTAAAAAAATAACTTCTTAATAACTTCATTCTTACAAGGTCTTAGATCTAGACACTGTTTTTTAAATATACATAAAAATAAATACTTAAAAATATATATGTACATAAAAATATGTATTAAAATATATAACATATATTTTTTTAAGGTATATGATAATCTTAAAAATGTATATATATTTTTTAAAAATATATATTTTATTTTAAAAATATATATTATATTTTGAAAAATATTATATCCCCTTTATTCTTAACCTCTTGCTTTCCCCTCTAAGAGCACGTTTTAAATATAAATTTATATAAATGCTGCCCTGGCTCACACACTCTCACCTCCCCCCTTCGTCTTTGGTTTTGGCTTTTTTTGATGTGTGTTTGTTTGCGTGCTAAATTTTATTTGACTTTGCATGACTTTCGAGTGTCTTTGAACCGCCGCAGCTCCGGCCGCGTCCCTTAACCCTCGAATAATCCTGCAAGGAGTTGCAAATCAATTGCGTATCGATCGGAGGACTCAAGGGGGCAACCAAGGCCCTGAAGGAAAAGTTCTTAAAGGAGTTTTCTCTTTATTTATTATTTTCTTTTTTTTTTTAGGGAATGAAAACCATTTATTTTGTGGGAATTTCGAATTAACCCATTACTTGTTGTGGGTTTTTTTTAAGTATTTGGGAAGAGTTTGTTATGGAAAATTTATTAAAGTAGGTTTTGGTTTTATAAATTTTATAATTTAGTTTATTTTTGACAAGAAAACTGAATAATAATAATTTTAAGGGAATAAATAAGTAGTAAAAATATTGTAAAATATTTTAATTATTGTAAAACAATTAAGTAAAATGGCTTGGATGTTAGACCTTTTATATAACTACCCTTTCAATGATTTTTTTTAGGGCCTCTAGCCATCTGGAAATCCGATTAAAATGGTTTTAGGGATATATTCAGCGATTTAAACACTTTGCCCGGCTTTTCACCACCAAAGAAAATCTGTAAATCTGGCCACAAATCACTGGACGCCCAGCATCTGCTGACAGTCTGAAGCGGCAATTGGAAATTCCTTTGGGCCATAAAAACTTGACTCGCTCGCTTTGGGCCATTAAAACTCGGTCTGGCCAAGAACCGATTAGGCAAATCGCTTACACACACAGACACATAGAGCGAGAGAAAAAAGGGGGAAAAGCTATATAGGAAACACATTGCAAGCTTGTTGCGGTCAGGACATAGCTCTTGAAGGGCGTTTAATTAGCAATATGTTATATTAATTGGTATAATTTCCATGGTTCGACCAAGCTCTGAGCTTTTTTTAGTCTGTGTTTTCTCTATTCCTTATGTTTCCCTTACCGACAGCCCTTTCTTTGATTTATGCTTGGCTTGGTAGGACCAAAAAGTTGGTTCAATTAATGTTAAGACTTGTAAAGTATCCTCAAACTACCCTTATTAGGGTTATACATATTTTATTTGCTAAAAAATATAGTTAAATTCCTTTTAAATTATTTTTATTTAGTTTATGTCTGTATTTTTCACGACATACCCGGCGTATGTATACGTAATATGTGGCCCATTATTACGTATACGCACTGTATTCTTGATAGTCTTTTAAAGGGTATTTCCTGGCTGCCCTTTTTTTTTGTTGTTGGGTGTGGCAACTTGTTGACATGTCAAGCATTTTTGGCCACACTTGAGGAATTTGCAAGGACAACCACAGCAACCCTTTTTTTGTGCTCGTCCCCATTCTGCTTCTTGTCCTTCTCGCCACATTATCATATTTTCATTAAGCAAAAAGCAATTGAACCGCACCAGGAAAAACCCTGAAGGAAAACCAGAAAAGCAGCCACATAGATGGCCAAATGGAAATTGAGAAAATGAACAACGGGGGAGGGAGCAAAACAAAGTGAAAATGGGGGAAAAAACTAGGTTTAATTTTAATTAAAAGGTAAAACCAGCAAATTATATAGTATTACAAGCTACAAGGATATGGTTTAGCAGTATTTTAGAAGATATATTCTCACTGATACAGAATCCCTGGAAAATTGCTGGACGCCTGTGAGAGTTTGACATGGAAAACTGCCAAAGTGACGGCTCAGGGGGAAAACTTTTTTACCTCCTGCCATGCTGTCGTATCATCATCGTCTCGCCCTCTCGTAAATGTTTTGGTTATTCTTTTCGCTTTTGTTTTTCGTTTTTCAGTTTTTCAGTTTTTTGTTGTACGTTTTTTTTTGTTTTTGTGTTGAGGAAAAGTTTGTTAATTATTTTACAGCGCCTGCGGAAATTTACCTAGAGCGTCCTTGGTCCTCTATACACTTGATATATTGCCTTACCTATGTATATAAAGATGATGAATATGCGCTGCGCTTTTGTTTATGTTTTGTGAGCCGTGCAAAGACATAACTACCTTCGCTTTTCGCCTTTCTCCGCTTTTGCCGCCTTTCTCCTGCTCGCTCGCTCGCTGCTTTGTCTGTGACCCTTCTTCGTCCTGTCATCTGTCTCTCATTTTCCCAGGTCGTTTGTCATGTGTCGCTTCTCCATGCACATATACACACACATACATGCATGCATGCGGCACACACATGCAAATGAGGTTCTCGCCAAAGGTCAAAGGTCCCGGGAGAACACCTGGCAATCTGAACTTTGCCCTCGAAATCCAGTTACACAAGCTTCTTTGGGGATATTCACACCTTCAGTTAGGTGATTAATAAAGGTCATTGCAGGGTTTACTAATTTCTGGCAAATGCACATGTTGTACCTTAACGTTAAGGAAAGTGTATCTCTAGGTAAGCAGCTCTCAGTTTGTAACAAGAGTTTATATATGAAAGTAAAGCCACCCAAAATCAACAGAAAACCCACCTGAAAACCACTTAAAAAACACTGAAACACACATTTATAAATAAAAGTCCAATGTAACCCAGTTGAAACCCTCTAGAAACCCACTTATAAAAATAATTTGTTGAAAACCCACTTGAAACCTTCAGGAAACCTATTAGAAACCTATCTGAAACTAATTTAAAACCCACTAAAAACCTTCAAAAACCCCACCGAAAAACCACAGAAAAAATTCAAGAAAAAATAAAACTCTTGAAATTAATTTCTCAGACCTATAACTTTAAGCTATAAATTATGAAATAGACTGGGAAGTAGAGATTTGGAAATGGAGCTACTACTCATGGAGTGAGAAACCTATTCAAGAATTTCCTTTCCTTTATTTTTCCACATTTTTCCCCCCCTCTTGGTAGATACGCCAATGAGGCAATGACAGGCGAACTCAAACCCAAAACTCACTGGGCGGTGAACTCAATTAAATGAAAATTGAATGTTATCAGTGAGTGCACACACACACACACGCAGAGCACGAAGAGGCCACACCTGATGTTGTGCGGCACACACAAGAAAAAAAAAAAGAAAAAATTATGAAATATGGCCAAGAAATTGAAATTTATGTCCCTCGCTTTTACATTATGCCGCTGGCACGCCAAATGAGGGCCTCTTTTTTTGATTTAATGCCAAAAGCAAAAAAAATAGAAAACATTTTGAGAGGATTTCACAGCTGATCGCATTGTGATCCCATTTACCAAAGACTCCCTCGGGGAAAACTCACTGTTCCACCTGTTTTTCCCCCACCTGTTTTTCCTACGTTGTTGATGACGATTCAATTGGTCTGTTGCCACAGCTTAGCAAATGGAGACGAAGAAGCAGAGGCAGGCACTTGTCGAAGCACAAAGCACAAAGCACGAGCAGCATATGCCGCATTCATAAGGCAATTTTAATTTGCTTTCTTATCGATTTTCAGCACCAAAGGATATAGCAGAAACAAGAGGATGTTGAGGTTTAAAGCTAAAGGTGAAAGTAGTAAAGGGTATTACCTGTGGGATTTCTTAAAAAAAGAGCTTGAAACTGTGCTAGAAAATGCTTTTTTTGTAATAATTAAGCTTATAAATTTCTTTAAAAAATATTATTTCATTTTTCTATTTCCTTAAATTATTTTTTTTCTTTCTTTAAATAATTAATTTATTAATAAAAAACCAACTAAGCACTAATGGATACTTGTTGGGTCTAAAAACTAGTCTTGAGTAGCCTTGCTTCTTGAATGTTTATTGCAGGCTTTTGTCGTTTTTGCCAGCACACACACGCACACAACAACACACACCTTTGGTACTTTGGTTAAAAATCCAACAAAGGGGCCTGTGCATGTGGGCGTGGCAGCTGCTGATAAGCAGAGCAAAATCAGTGCAAAAAGCAACAGCAAAGCAGAAAAGCAGAAACTCAAAAGGGGCGGCTTTCCAGGCACAGGAAATGCAAATCCTTTCGTCCTTGCTTTGGATATTTCCGCAATAATTCCACAAGTGGACACACGCACATGCATAAATATTTTGCCCCAGCTGAAAATCCCTCAAAGCAGGCTTTAAGCTGCCTTTGCCTTTGCCTTTGCTTTTTATGAAATAAATATCTAGATATATAAAAATATATATAAAATGCGAAATGCAAATAAAGACAACCTGCTCGCATTTGAATGGATTGTGTGTGTGAGTGTGGTTTGTGTGCGTGTTTGTTTATATCTATTTGGATCGAACGGATGACAGCTGGCGGATGCCATTCACACGAGGGGAGCTTAACACCACAATTTATGCAGGTGCGTCAAGGGGTTAAGATGGAGAGGCTTGTTTTCAGGTGAGAATGTTGCAAGGGATTTTTTCAGCTATTTATTTATCTATCTGGGTACATATCTATATATCTATCCATCAATCTATCTATCTATCTATTTTTATCTTTTAATCCATGTATCTATATTTCTATTTATCTTTCTTTATATCTCTTTCTTTCTATCTTTTACAAATTTATTAACGTATTTATTTATTTTGTATTAAGGATATTTTTAAGCAGCGTCAGCTTATTTCTTGTTCTATTTATACTCTTTTCCCAAAAACCGCTGTCTGACCCATTAAAATTCCCCTGTGAATACAGAGCTATATATGCCCATATATTTGTATGTATATTTTTTTTAAAGGCAGGTATGGTAATGAGACTATCCACCTGGTCGCATTTTCTCACTTGCGTTTTTTCTTCCCGACTCTTTATTAGCTCCGCCTACTTTTTGATTTACTGCAGTGCCACATAAGTCGCTGTGCTATGCATATTTTTTGTTTTCCTTTTATTTTACGTGGCAACCATAAAAAATGTTTGTCTAAAAGGAATAAAATGAAGGCAATTGAAAAGTGGCAACTTTGGAATACCCTTTACATTTGGAAAGTAAAAATAAAATATATATTATATATAGGAAATTTCTTGCCAAAAGGATTTAATAATTTTAAATTTTGAATGAAAAAACAAATTTATTTAAATATATTTTGCTTAAAAAAACAAATATATCCTTTCTTTCCATCAAACAGGCCGCAAAGTCCTTGTATTTTTCAGGACTAAATTGCTGTTGTTGCTGTCGTCTCTGCTGCTGCTGGTGCTGATGTTGATAGGTTATGTTTTTTTTCCTGGTCCTGGTCCTAGGTCCTTTTTGGCTTTTGGGCGCATTTTAATTTGCATTTTTACAATTTCCCAAACAATCTTTTATATACATTTTTATGCATTTTATATTCTCGTTATTATTGCCGTCGTTGCCGCTGTCGTTGTCGTTTCAGTTATTTGCTTCATTTTCCTGCCACTTTATTTGCGATGTATGTGTATTATTTGGCTCCAGGACATGTCGTGTCCTTTATTCTTTTCCTCTCTTTTTTTATTTTTATGGAAGCTCTGGGCAATCCACAAGTAAAGGATTATGTTCAATTATGATGGAATTCTAGGGAATGATACTTGAAAAGTTGTATATAAAATATATTTAAATGTTTTTTTAATTAAATATAATTAAAAAATATAAGTAATAGAATCTTAGACTTAGTTTTCTTTAATTTTATTCTTTATTTGCCGAATTTATTTATTATTTTTTAATTAATAATTAAACTAGATTTCCCTAAAATTTTATTAAACATTTTAAATAATCCAAATATTCTCCAGAGCTTCTAAAAATAAGAAATAAAAAAAGACATTGTCTTCAATTTATGAATGATCTTGACCCAAAAGCCCAAAAGCCACGCACTCCTAAATCCGCAAACTTAAGTGGTCAGTCATAAATGCAAATACAAATGCCCGGGGGACATGCAATCAAGTTTATTCGAGAGATTAAGAATAATAGTGTTAGTGGGCATGCCAACCTCAGACTCTGCCTTTTAAATTCATAAACAAAGGCACAGACCACACACACAGACTATGCAAATAAAATCGTTTTAGGGCCGTGCACTAAACTTTATTCGAGAGATTAAAAGTAATATTTGCTGGGCAGGGAAAAATAGAATAAATGAAAACTAAAGAAAGCGGGAAATTCCCAAAGATTTCTCTCTCTATGAGAGTAGATTTCGATCTTGAATAAACGGACTAATCCGGCAATAAATATTCATTTTTATGTGTTGGCTTGGCCCATTTGATGAAAGGATTCGGCAGGATGAAAGGGGTTTAATGGTCGCCATAGGTCCTGCTTTTCCTTGTTACTTGCGCAAGGAAAAGCACTCGGCAAATGTTTGCAATTGCATTTTAAGTGGAAATTGCTCTTGGGACTTTCGGCAACGCAAAACGCGAAAAAAAACCCTGGCCATATATACATATACCTTATGTATATTTAATGCACATTGTTGACCATTTTTGCTTTTTATTTTCCGAAAAGAGAGAATTTCAGGAAAGTTCCCTCTGTTCTTTTTTTTTCTTCTCCCAGTTGATGCAATTTCCTGTCCGGAAAATTGGCATCTCAGATCGATTAAAGCTGCGGCGCCGCCGTTAACTGTTAATTAAAGCGACTTTTCCGCGGTTGCAAGCCACCAAAGAGGGAAATTCGCAAAAATGTACTCTGTGTTCAGTGCCCTGCTCGGTCAAACACCATCCGTTGGAGGTGTATATGTATATAACCAGACTTAAATCTTGATATGTTTAAGTCCATATTCAAGCCAGCAGAAGCAGGAATGCTTTTGGAGTAAACCATTATTTTCACTCAATGTCAATATTTCCGCTCAATGCCCCCAATATTTTCACTCATCGCACAGATCAGCTCATCTTAGCTCTCCAGCTCTCTCTTCGCTAGTTACAGGATGTAAAGACGGACCATTTATGAGAGCATTGATTACTCTTTAACTCAATGGCTCATATTTTCACTCAATGCCAATATTTTCACTCATCGCACAGAACAGCTCATAAGCTCATCTTAGCTCTCTCGGCCTGGTCTCTCTCAGCCAGTTATAGGAAATGGAGAGACAGACAACTTATAAGAGCATGAGAGCATCGATTACTCCTTAACTCAATGACTCATATTTTCACTTAATGCCAATATTTCCACTCATCGCACCGATCAGCTCATAAGCTTAGCTTAGTTCTCCCGTTCTCTCTTCGCTAGTTACAGGAAATGTAGAGACGGACATTTTAAAAGAGCATTGATTACCAATACTCTTTAACTCAATGACTCATTATTTCCAATCCTTATCGCACAGATCAGCGCTTCAGCTCAGCAGCTTAGCTCTCCCGCTCTCTATTCTTGAGTTACAGGAAATGCAGAGACAGACAATTTATGAGAGCATGAGAGCATTGATTACTTTTTAACTCAATGACTCATTATGTCCACTCCTTATCGCACAGATCAGCTCATAAGCTTAGCTCGCTCTCTGTTCTCCGGTTACAGGAAATGGAGAGACAGACAATTAATGAGAGCCTGAGAGCAACTCATAACTCTTTGACTCAAAACCTCTGTGCGTTGCTCAACTAATTTGGTTAATTAATAAACGCAATGCCCAATTAATCATTTTTATTAAAAGAATATTTAGCAAATTAATGTTAAGCTCAAATATATTTTAACAAAAGCACTCCTATTTTGCTGAACTCAATAATGTGCCGCTGAGTCACGCACACGAGATGTCCTGACAGTGTTCGAATGGAAGTGGGACAGGGAACGGAATCGGGAGTCCTGGCCAGCGTTAATGCCGTTTTTTCCACACCCCCCTCTTCCAGATGAACAAGGGGAGTGGAGATTTTCCAAGGGGGAGGGGGCGGGGGCATATGCGCACGGACAAATGAAATTACGGCGCGCGATGTCGCACAAGAGGACAAATCCCTTTAAATAAATCCTGGGGCGGAAGCGGAAAAACAGAAATGAAATGGGTTACAACCGAAAGGGAAAAAAATGCTCGAGAGAGTGAGAGCGGAGTGAAATTAAATTTAAATTAATTGCCATGATTTGTTTGGTGCGAGCGAAGAGGATCTCGAGTGCCTCACACATTCGGAAGGGAAAAGGAGCCAGAGGATAGAAAACGACAAAAAAAAATACTGAAAGGTACTAAATATAAATCATAAGAGCAGCTTACGAAGGTTAATTAGATGGTGGGGACCTTTTGCCTTGCCTCCTTTCTCAGCGAAGGATATGAGGCGTATTTAAAGCTTAATTATTGTTGGCTTGAAAAATTTAATAAGCCCCCAAATTTAATTTTAAATTTTAGAAATGAAGATTAAATGGAAAAATTAAGTAAGTTCTTGGTTTTAAATTTTTTAAATATTTGTTTTAAATAAAATTATATATTTCAATTCTTAAAAATTAAATACTAATAAGAATTCCAATTTTTATTTTAGGTTTTAAAAAGGGACTCACTTTTTAAAAACTTCTTTACAACTTTCTATTGTAAAAAAAAAAAAAAAAAAATTTGTATTATTTAATTTCTTAAAAATTAAATACTAATAATTGGAATCCTAATTTTTATTTTAGGTTTTTAATAGTTCTCAATTTTTAACATTTTTACAACTTTCTAGATCGTCGCTGTGTGCCTTACTATTTTTCATATAAAATACCTTAATCTTAATTCAAAAACTCCCAAAAAACGGATTAAATTATATAAATAAACCGAACAATACCCGATCACGTCCCTCAAAGATAGTCTTAAATCCCTTGCCAAATCCCCTAAATAACTTATTTCAAGAACTTCTCTCTTACCAAATGAACTTGAACCTAAACGTTCCCTGATTCGTCTTTTTATCCCCTTTTTTTAGCCTTTGCTCGATTTGACTTTAGCCGTTTCGGGGCCATTCGACAACAACAATAACAACAAATACGAGTCAAAGGCAAATATACACGAGAGTTGAGCAAATACATTTGTAGACGTGCCGCCGCAAAATATTTCCCTTTGCACGATTTTCCCAACTGGATTTTACCCAGGTTTCCCAGAACAAAATAATAAAAAAAAAAAAGTGTAAACTCAATTTACGTGATCGAATTTTTCGTTCGTTCGTGGCACTTTCCGTGTAATCAGATTCACGGCGTGGCTCTTATTCGATTTTCGCCCTGGCCTGTTGTTGTGACAACGCGCGGCCTCCAGGGGGGGTTAAAGCGGGTGCTCTTGGGGTCGTCGGTCATGGGTTAAGGGCTGCCACCAACCAACCAGCCCCACTAGTATTTGGCAGCTAAACTATCTCGAAATGTACTTAAGAAGTTTGTGATGCGATTTATTTGTACAAATCCGCTCGTTCCGCCCCCAAATCAGTTTGCCAAAAGTTATGGCCTTTACAGGTGGTCATCAAAGCCTTACGGCCTCCCTTCGACTTTCGGGAAATAGTTGGTCGTATAAATCAGGAGAGTGAAATACTTGACTAAATTATACTATTATTATCCTAATGAATAGGTGAGTAAAATACAAATGTACAGGTTATCGGCACACTGCAAGAATTTCACTGGATATTGTGGGACTTGAAGTATTTTTTTTTATTATTTACCCAAATTACCCGATTACCCAATTCGGAGTTTTTTTTACAAACTTATCGGAATTTTTTCTATTAGGGGACATTTTTTATTAATAATTACAAATTAAAAAATTTAATTTATTTACCAATTTTTATACATTATATTATTATTGGAATAATTTTATCTGGTGAATAAAAAGTACAAAAACCATTGGTCAATTTTGGTTGTTGAGTTGTAATTAGAGTTTTTTTTAATGGCGAGTTTTAAATTGTCAATTTTAATTGGAAATTTTTTATTTTATTTTAAATTTAACATTTTTATTGGTAAATTTTAATTGCTTTTTTTTTAAGAAATTTTATTGGCGACATTTAGTTAGTACATTTTTAAATTTTTTAAATTTGTGTAATTTTGTTGGAGACTTTTAATTGTAGGATTTTACTTGGTAAATTATTTTATTTTAATTAATAAATTTTACGCAACTGCGATTAAATAATTAAAAATCACTTATTCATTTATTATTTTAATTTTAATAACTGATTTTTAATAATAAAATTTCAATTAGTGTTTTTTTATCGTAAATTTTAATTAAAGAATTTACATTCAAAAAATTGAATTCGGGAATTTTATTTTAATTGTTGATTTATTATTATTATTTGCTTTATTTTTTAAATTTAATAATTAAATCTTTATGAATCGCTTTCTATTTATTAGTCACCTGCCAAAGCTTAAGTGTATCCTCAGACTTTGGTTTCTCTTTTCGATTTTCCCTTTAGTTTTCTCTTTTCCTTTAAGCTCCTTCGATCCGTTTCCCTCCCCTTTTTTTTCCCCCAAGTTTCGCCTTATTTATGGCTTGCATTGTATTCTTGGTTCAGGAGGTCAGGGATTCAGGGTTTTCGGCGGCTTCGCTCGCATTGTTTTATTGTTTGGCTTGCGGTGTTTTCATACCATTTTTATTATATTTATTTTGCTCTTCATAGACGCTGACGCTGGAGCTTGTTGGGACAGAGTTACTGAGAAGGAACAACCTGTTTCAGCGCCGTCAGTGATTTTGCGTGTGAAGGGCTCTCCAGGGAGCACCGTACACGGGGCGTATGAGTAATGCGTTGAGTAATGTGCCCTGCAGCAGCTGGCTCCTCCTGTTTTGCCAGGTTGCCACTTACTGCTCTGCGACTCTGACTCGCAGTTCGCAGTTCAAATTGAATTTATTTGGGTTACGTTAGGTCTTTGAGTCCGCTTTCGATTGGTTTTGTCTTGACTTGGGTCATTGACCTGGCCACAAACACTGTGGAAACCGAGTTGTGTGTTGTGTGTAGGTCAATGCAAATTTAATTCTTCAACAAAAATAAATCATACATAATGCATAGTCCTTGCTTTCCATATTTTCCATCTTATATTTTGCTAATTACAAACACTTTTATATGCATTTTAATCGAGGTTGAGGCTACACAGCAAGTAAAAATGAGGAACTTTAATGGAATACATTTAATATAATATAATATTGTTTAAGAAAAAATGTTTAAAATATTTTTTAATAATTTGTATATGTAAAAATTGTCAAAAATTTATATTTATTTTATATTTTTTATTTTAAAATTTTGTATACAAATTTATGAAGCTTCTAAAAATTGTTATTCTTTTGTTATTCTTTTTTTTTGGGTTTTTAAGAGTTTGAAAATCAAAGTTATGTTTTAATAAATAATATATAAATCCTATTACTTCTAGAAATAATTAAATTAATGAAAAAAGTATATAAAAAAGCATAAAAACAATTTTTATATATATTAAAACCCCTTAGATCTCAATAAAATACTTTTCACTGTATGATATTGTAATTATAGTTTTGGCCAGTTTGCTGGACTAAGCTCTCAGCTCACTTCTCCAGATCCAGCTCGTAATTTCAACGCTCTCTGAGGTTGGACTTTAAGCCCGGGCTTAAGCTTAAAGTTCTTCCAGCAAACTGACTTGGCTAATGAGCCATGAGCCATGAGCTAAGAGCCAACAATATACACACACACACCACCTCCAGGGCCATTTCCCATTCCAAAATCACAGTTTTATGTTTTTCTTTACACCCCTGAACACCCGGCAGTGTTGTGTGTGTGTGGGTGTGTGTGGGGTGTGCGCCTTGTACAGTAATAAAATATTTATGGCAGTTGGCTAAATCACCCAAAAGCAGACTCCGATGGCAGCACGCAAAGGAGGTGGCAATCGGAATGAAGATTACAAGAGGAGTAGCTGGAGTAGGAGCAGTCAGAGGATGATCCTGACCAGAGGTGGACCAGGCCTGGGTTCAGGCTGTTAAGGAATTTCAAATCAATCAGTGGCCAGGCAGCAAAAATGGTTTTAACTTAAAGAAACTTTAAGAAACTCTTACATAAATTAAAAAAAACCCTGATTTAAACCCAGAAATCAAACTGTATCTTTAATAATTTAAAGATTTATCATAGATAAAGTTGAAATAATATTGTAAAATCTCTACAGTTGATATATTAAATCACAGTATGTGGCTTCTTAACCATTTTCTTAGCCATAAAAGAGGAAAAGCCACCATGAAGACGAGGAATATGTATGCCAAGTGGCAACTCAATTGACTTTAAAGCGGCGTCGAGGTGTCTAGAATGGGGATAAGGATGCCCGCGGAGGAGTAGGAAGAGGAGGAGGAGCACCAGCAGGAGGCACACTCCTTATATCGAAGCGGGAAAGTTGATAGCGAGCGAGTAGCAGCTGTGCGACGTGATTCCTTGCACCAGGCACGACGGAGGCACAAGACGAATGTGCGATAAGCTGCAGATGAGCAGGAGGAGATGGTTTCCAGGACAGCTCCTGGTACTGGTGATAGCTACATACCCATAATCTCTACGCTAACATTCACTGCACGAAAATTGCAATCGATTGCCATAAAAGTGGCCATCTCTTTGATATTTATTACCACAGCATTTCGCACAGTGTATGCTGTGTGCCCATTATATGTACTAACATATGCGATAAATTGCAGGAAGAGACAGAGCTAGCTACCAAGGAGTTGGGATCATCACTCGTCTATCTTGTGAGATATGTGGTATTAATAACAGACTGAAGACATCAGTCAGATTTGGCGACAATAGTTATATATCAAGTTGAAATTTATAGATAGGAGTCAATGGGTAGTGACTTGGGTTTACTTTAGGGACTCTTTAAGAAGTCTTTTTGGGGACCCATTTTGGGAGACTCTGGCGGGGCCTTCTTAATTTTTTAGATTAGGAATTTGTCACTAATTAAGTAAATATGAAATAATTATTGAATAATAAATAATTAAAAATTAATCATTTAAACGTTCTTTAAAAGGCCTTTGCAAAGACTCTTTTAAGACTATTTAAAAGACTCTTTGAAAGACTGCATTTTATACAAAAAAAGGTTGAGATACTGTCATTAAATTAAGTAAATCATAAAACAATTAAATAAACTATTAAATAAATAAACAAAATATAAAATAAAATATATAAACAATATATTTATTTTAATAATAATATTAATAAATAAACTAATATGTACCCTTTTCAACTTGAAATTATTTTTTCAAACACTCTTCCCAAGCGACTTGAAACTTAGTATCTCTTGCAGCTTGCAAGCAGCCCACCCACCAAGCAAGCCACCTCTTGAGGCAACCCAACCCAGCCCACATCCCGTGCCACACCACCCCACACCACCCGCCACCTGCTAATGCACAAGGACATGGCGACGCCGTTGTCGAGGCTGGAGAAAAACGTTGTCCTGTTGACTTTAACAAAAATTTATGTTGTTTACTCAAGAATGAACGGACATGAGAGGGGTGGCGGCGGCAGGGGCAGAGGGATATTAGGGGTTTAAGGTTCTGAGAGTGTCAGAGTGGGTGGGGGTAGAGAGGTGTGGGTTATGTTGTGCGTGTGTTGGTATGTAAGGAACGGTGTTGGCAGTGACACAGCAGGCAATGCCACTAAAACTAACACACACAAACACACATACCGGGGGAGCCCCAGTCAGGATGCTGTGGCTATAAAAGCTAAGCTAAGCTAACTATAAAATATTATATTATAAAAAAAACAGGTTAAAGAAAAACTAAAAATTTAATATTGAAAAATTAATTTAAAAATAATATTATTTATAATAATATTTATTATTAAAAACTATTTTTTCGTTACTAATTAACTAAACGGTTTTTATATTATATATTTTTAGGCATTTGTGATATTTTAAAGATACTTTGGAAAGTTGGAAGTTAAAATGATTTCAAATTTACTTTTAATAAGTTAAATATAATAAAGGTAAGTAAGTATATATTTCTTATAAATTATTTTTTAAAAGAAAAAAATATAAATTATATAATGACGAGTTCCCAAAAATTTTGTTCGATTTGAAGTTTTTCGATTTGAAATCTTTCGATTTGATTTCTTTCGATTTGAAATCTTTCGATTTGAAAACTCTCGATTTGAAATCCCTTAAAAAGACATCCCAAAGTCATCCCATTTGTAAAATATTTATTTTTAAGACTACATTTTTAGGAAATTTGAAATCCTGTACGATTTTAGTGGCATCCCTGATAAGGACAATGCACTGTAAGTGTGATGTATATAGTATATACAAAAATAGCTGACGTTTTGCAAACGAATATTCCAACTTAAAGCACAAAATTTAACATCTTTTCAACTCTTGAAAATCTTTTTGTTTTTTTCCCAAAGTAAAAAAAATCCTTAAATACCTTAAAAGTCCCTTCTAATAGGTTTCTTGTCAAATCTGTCGGTTAATGCCGCAAACGCTTATTGAATGATTTACGGCTAACGGAGACAACACACACACAAAGTTGGTCTTAAACTTCAATTAGCCAACAACTTTGGCCGCGAGTTGGCTTTATTTATATATATATATCTTCCTTTTTTTTTTGTGTTTGTGTTTCCTTAAGCCAGCAACACTGTCTTGGCTTTAAAATACAATCCCCAATTATGTTAATGCATTTTGGGGGAAGCACACACAAGAAAATCGAATTCAAACCAAGACTAATTGCAGTTTCAATTAGGGAATACAAAAGCACTATGTAAATAGCCTTTAATAAATTCTATAAATTTAAATTAAAATTTAATTTTAATATTTAAACTCCTCTTGGAAATAATAATTGAAATGTAAGCAATCGTTTAATAAAAATTAAATATTTATAAACCAAAGAAAACCTGAAAAAAGAGTTGCAGGCTTTAAGCTTCAAGGGTTTTTTTAACCATTATGAAAATGTATATTTTCCCCCTTTACTTGTTTTTTTTTTTTTTTTTGTAAATATTTGATATGCTTGTGCACATGTCTGGGGCCTGTTTTGCCTGTAATAAAATTAATATGAAATTGGAAACCAGAACAAATATGAAAATCATTCTTTTGATGCGTTCTCTCCGTGCTTTCCTGATTCTCTTTCTCTTTTCCTTACTTTTTTTTCTTTTTCTTCTTTTTTTTTTATTCTTTTCAAATTTTTCACTTGGGGGAAAAGGAAAAGGGGGGGCCCAGTGGCCAGCAACAAATTGCACAGCGGGCATAATAACATCAAGCATAATAAAGCAATTTAATGCTTGAGCAGCAACAATAACAAAAGGGAGGGGAAAAGAGGGGGAGGATAAGGAGGCGGAGGCTGGGGGCAAGGAGCAATCCAGCAGGAGCCAGGACCAATCGCATTTGGCTGCTCAGGCATGAATTTCGACATGAATTCTCGCATCGAAGGCTGATTGTGCCCCAGCCCAAACCCCTACAAAATGTCAGGGGAATCCCTGGGATCAGTGATATTAATAAAATATATACACATTTATAAATGGAAAATATATAAGCTATTTTTAAAATTTATTACAAAACTTGGAATTATTTTGGTTAAGCTTTTACATTAAAATGCATTAAGTAAAACTTAATTTTATTTAATGTAGTCTTAATTCTAATTCCTTAAATCTTTAAATCTAAAAGCTGTTAAATCTTATAAATTATAAAGCAATAAATAAGGTCAATTGTATAGAAAAGTATTGTTGAAAGTGCAAACAGAAATAGCTTATATCAAGCATACGCACATCACGCATACGCCACGTATGCCAAATCCAAAAATCTCTATGCTCAGTTATGGCAGAAAGATAATTATTTATTTATTGTGAAACATTTTTTTTTTTCCCCGTTGATGTTGTTAATATTTTTATAACGATTATTATTATTATTGTTTGAAGAAAAAGTGTAGAAGAGGAAATGGGGCATGGAAAGAAATGCTTTTATGTTATTGAGAAGCTATTGGTACGTGTTTTTTTGTTTGTTCCACACACTCAACTGTTGATATTTTTCAACGATTTTTGTTTGCTTCCGGCATAAAGGAATTTTTCTTTCAGCTTTTCACATATATTTTTTAAGTGCTTCTGTCAAGAAATGTAAGCCTTTATTGATGGAATTATATTTATATAGATTTTTAAAATGATTTAAAGGGTATTTCAATAATCAAAAATTAAATAAAGTTGAAGTTTAAATAGATTTCATTTTTAAAATATTTAAAACAAGAAGGAAGACTTACTTCAAGAAGGTTTTTTCAGGTTTTTTTAATATCTTAATTAATTAATTTCGAAAATCCTTTTCTTTGGCTTCCTTTCCTGCTTTTCTTATATTTTTAGAAATATTAATTATTATAAATAATAATTTTTAATAATAATAGAAATTCACTAAAAATAAAATATATATAGCTCTTGAGAAACAGACATTAAACAAATACGAATAATTATGTTTACAATTCGTATTTACAGCTGTTCATTACGCTTTTCTCTCTCTCCTTTTTTCCTTTGGCATTTTTCCAGGCTACTGCGGAAGTGGAAAATTAAAAAGTTTAACTGCCAGGGACCGGGCTAGACCTTAATTATTCATAATAAACTCCAGCTATATTTGGCCAGCCAGCGTTTGTTGCCTGCCTTTGTTTATGCGTTTTTATATATATAAAGTATGTATATGTATATATTTAATTTTGTAGGAAATTGTAGTTGTTACAACTGCCTGTGCAGTGTAATTGAAGTTGGAAAAACATGAACACGATGCCCAGAATCGGGCCTGTTATAATCCTGGGAAACAGCTTGGCCAACAAGCTTCTCTGTGGAGTGTGGGGAGAAGGAGGTTTGGGGGCTTGTAGGTCCCACTGAATGGCTGCGGACAGCTTTGATAGGCAAGTTAATGGCTGTAAATGAAATGAAATGATTGATACGATAATTTGTGCGCTGACAGCGGAAATCTGAATTAAACGAAGGCCTGGCCAGACACCAAGGAATTAAGGCGATTTAAGGACAACGACTGTGTCTCGCCTGATAAGCTGCAATAAGAAAAGAGAAAAGATTGAAGATATATATGTACATACATATACAAAAAATTGAGGGACAGATAAACTTTATAAAGTATTATTTAGTTATATAATTTATAAAAATAATTTCTTGATAATTAACACAGAAAATAGGGAAATATCCCATAGGAGAAAAGAAAAAGTGCCATATAATACTGAAAAATTCAAATGTTTGATATTTCTATATTTAAAATTTCGATAAATATAATTTTTAATGTGAAAAAATATTTAAAATAGTTTTTCTAAGCTTAGTTTTTTATCGATTTAATATCGATAATAAAATGAAAATTATTGTATTTATCGTAAAAATATCTTGAAAATATTATTTCAAGCTGCTTACTTCAATCAAAAAACTTATTGATAGAAACTTTGATTTTTTATATTTTAAATAAATT
Source organism: Drosophila bocki (assembly GCA_008042715.1). Lineage (NCBI taxonomy): Eukaryota > Metazoa > Arthropoda > Insecta > Diptera > Drosophilidae > Drosophila > Drosophila bocki. The sequence goes on along the minus strand of VNJY01001686.1, from coordinate 41,887 downwards.
TCATCTCTTCCGCTTCTTCAAATAAAACACCCATAAATGCACCTGAAATTTCCATAAAAATCCACAGCAAGGATCTGCTTTATGGCAAGGATATGTAGGGTCTGAAAGGCTTGAATATATGTATATGTTTAATAATATAAAAGTCGAATGCTTGTGTGCGTGCCTAGCCAGATGGAAACCATGAGACGGGACCCGGCCACGGAAGCTATCATCGCCGCTCAGGCGCGTCTCGGCGCCCTCCCAGAAGTAAGTCTAGCTCCGCGCCTATATCCATAGTATATGTATATACATATATAGCAATATATATAGCCAGTTAGTCATCAAGTCGAGGAAACGAGGCGGGAACGCAGTCAGGCGGCGTTGACGTGCAGCCGACATTTAACTATAATAAACGATACTTCCTTCATGCGCAGACGACAGGCATTATTTGGGCCTTGAATGGGCAACAGAATGGCCTCCAAGTGCCATGTAATCCAATCCGGTCGATGGTAGGGAGTTACTACGCATATCTGTCATTAAAAAAATATTAAGAAACTCTTGAAAAAGATCTCTTCTGAAAAAACCAGTCTTTAGTTCCTGATGAAAACCATAAAAGTGAGGTACAAAGCATAAATCAAATCCCAGCAACTACTCTTATATAGTTGCCGGAAATGGCTTACATAATCTTTGATGTCCTTGGCCATTGTTTGTCCTGCCAAGTTAAGGCCTTTCACAGAGTCCGACAAAAAAAAAAAAAAGGGAGAGAGGGGGTAAAAAGGACCTACCCGCGGCCGTTGCCTTTTATTATTTTTTATGACCTTCTGCACTAAAGAAATGTAAACCGAAACCGAACCGAAACCGAAAGCCAACCGCTGACTAAGTGCCAAATAACAAAACGAAATGAATGGGCATTTCCCAGCAGACAACACGCTGGAGGAGGAGCCGGAGGTTGAGGAGGACTAAGGACTGAGCTCTGAGCTCTGGACCCGTCGCACAAAGCGAGCCAAATCAAATAAATTACATTAAAAGAAAAATATGTAATAAAATAAAACGCCTGCCGAAGGAGGAATGAGACGCAAAGGGAAAAACTGTTGGGAGGGAAAAGTCAAAGCCAAAATAAAGTTTCTAGTTGCGAGTTTCCATCTCCGAGTTCTAAGCTGCAAATCAGCTTTAAAATGCATGAAATTTGTGTGTTTGGCCAAGTACCAAGTAAGCCTCTCCCACTTTTTTTTTGCATATTGAGAAAAGGTTTATTTATGTGAAACTTAGATTTGTAAAGTATTACAAGTGTTTTTTTTAAGATTATTTAATTAAAATAAAAATTAGAATATTATGATTATATATACAGCGGAGTCCAATTTTTTTTTCTTTAAAACTTGCATTGTGAAAATTCTTTAAAAAATTCATTTTTAAATTAATAATTAATCATTTTTAAGTTAATAATAATATTTTAATGTTCCTTTTTTTTAAATATGTATGTACCATATTATCTTTTAAATAGTTAGAAATATTATATTATATGCTCATCTGTTTCCAACTCTCCCTTATCATATTCTCCCCTTCAATCTATTATTTATTTCCAATTAAAAGGTCTTGTTTCCGTTTCCGTTTTAAAGGTGCATTGACTAGGCAAAAAATCAATCTGTTGCAATTATTCCCATGAAATATCCTGTCGAAATTGTGGAAAATATTCCTGTATTTGGTTCGTCAAACTCAATTTCGATTGATCCATGGCATATTCTGGTGCATTTCCCACACTTGCCCACACTCTTAACACAATTTCCGCTTTGGCTTAACATCCGGTTGCACACACACACACACACACTTACACACTCGCTCGCGCACACATAAACTAATCAAGCCCGAAAGAGAGAAAATAGAAATTGGAAAACGGAAAACCGTAAAACATATTTTCAAACAAAAGCTGGTCAAAAACAAAGAAAAAAAAAACGGCCAAGAGCGGCCGCTTTTCAGTGAAACGGAAAAACAAATTCCATAAAAAAAATATAAAAATATATATCAATAAACAAAAACAAGTAGAAAAGCAATTCAATTTCCTTTTAAAAGTGTAAATACAGCTCAATTAATGTTGTCTGCATATTTAATAAACCAAATAAGCTGCAAATAATACGCAAAGACCTCTTCTTAAATACATAAATACACGAGTTCAACTAACAAATATTCGTTTAAAATCAATTTTTTATATTAATTTTATTTAACTATTTTCGGACAACACCATCAAAACATCCCCCAGAGCTCACTTTAACCCGGCGGGAACTTTTGTTTCACATCGGGGCTATTGTTGTGGAGAAAATATATATATATATGTATATATCCGGCAGGGAAAAATAAGAATGGAGATGCTGGGTGGCACGTACTACCTCCACTCGAACGGAACTCCAATGGAGCATTCATTGTTAACCCGGCGCACAATTGCGTCTAGATTCCGATTTCGACGGCCTTTTTCTCGTATTCTGATCGCACACTGAGAGGAAAAGTGTAAACATACATGAATTATATGTATACTATGAAAATGTTTATATTTTATTTAAATTTAAATTTATATAAATATTCTAAAATATTTAAAAAATATTATAAAATATTTAAAAAATATTATAAAATATTTAAAAAATATTATAAAATATTTAAAAAATATTTTAATATAAATATTTTATTATAAAATATTTAAAAAATATTATAAAATATAAATATTTATTTAAGTATAATATTTGTATATAAATATTATAATATATTTTAGGATTTTAAGGATGAAAGATAATCGATGAGAAATCGCTCAAAATATTGCGCTCAATAGCATATGATATTATCATATTTTAAACTCTGATACATCCAATATATAAAGTTCAAAAAATTTAAAATTTAACTGAATAGCATAGCATTTCGTATGCAAGTATTTCCGGATGCTGGACAGGACACGCGACTCCGTAAGCTAGCTTGAACCACTTTCAGCCTAGAAGAGGTCTGGGCTAAGCCCAGAAGCAGATATGTAACATATATACATACATATATAACAAATATGTAAAGGATATGGGAAAAAAAAGGGCCTAAACAAACACGGTGACTTTCACCTGGATATGCCACTTAAGCCAGGGGCATTCGTACAGCCGTGAATGCGGATCCCGTAACGGGTCCGGTCCTCAAACGTCGGCATTAGCGGCAAACAGCCAGCAGGCAGCAGCAAGTGGCTTAAATCCTTTACGTTATCCCCGAACAGACACATGTAACATGGTCCCTAAACGTGGCCAAAAGCCCAAATTGCTCTGCCAAAAGGGGGGAAGGCAACTGCTGCTTATACTGCTTTCTGCTTTCTGTGCTTGGTAACTATGATTGTAAGCACGTCCTGGCCGCAGCTTAAGTTTGGTCAAAGAGAGAATTTCCCTTCAAAGCTAAGAGAGGCGGCTGGAAGGTACTGGAATTACAATCTAAAATCCTACACGACCTGCGCATGCCCTGCAAAGAAAAGTAAGGAAACCAAGACTTAAGTTCCATCTTGAAAATATAAATAAAATACAGATACAAATACTATATAAAATAAGAAAATAGAAATATTTTCAAGAAACAAAAACCTAAGCTTATAAAATTTTTAATTTATATATATTTTTAAAATTTACAAATTATGTTTCAACTGTGCCAAAATGCTTGCTTGAAGAAATAGGCTCACTTACCTAATACCCTAACTTCCAGGACTGGAATTTTGTGGTGCCTTTCTCTTTGTGGTTTTAGATGCTCTCTTAAAGAGGGGAATTCCCCGATTTACAAGACAGAACCGCCAAAACCGCAAATGTAGAAAATCAAATCAGAAACCGAGCTGGCAAACAAGATCCTGGCTTAAAGCTTAATTCTTATTCAAAGAAGAAAACAGGTGTCACAAATTAAATAAATAAAATATGTACATATGTTCTACAATATATTTATTTATGACTGCATTATTTCTATTCTAAGCCAATGGATTTTCCTAGAAAACTCAATTTTCTTCAATGCTTTTCATATGTAATTTGTCAGCTTAATGACTTGCCTCAGTTAAACATAATTTATTGGCACAAACTGTCGTCAAATGAGAGCAGAGACAACCCGAAACCCGAATCTAAAGAGAACTCGAGGGACTGCAGGATAATTAAATATGAAGCGAGTCGAATTTCGAATAGTAATTAATTCCTGCTTTAAAGCAAAAGGCAACTGTTTCAAGGCTCTGAGTGTGTGTGTGTAAGTTTGTGTGTTTGCATTGCCATTATATCCATTATCTGCGAAATGTCAGTAAGAAAATTTACAACTGTTTGTCGGCACTGGTAATTTATGGGCCAAAATGGGGCTTATGCAGCCAGAAACCGCCTTAAATGTGCCATGTGCCGGGAATACAAATAGTAAACCCTCTCAAACCCCCTTCCCCAAAGTTGGCGGCTTGTCCGCCGCTTTGCTAATTAGACGCTCAACATATCACATACATTCTGTGCACTCATCACTCAAAAAGCCAACGCATCAGAAGGCTCAAGCTGCCAGACAGCAACTACTGCAACAGCAGCAGCATTAACATCAACTGCAGCAAAAGTTGTTTGTATCCGCGGCAGCAACAGGAGTACCTCTTGAAAACTAATAATTACAAAGCAAATATTTATAAAGTATGAAATGTGGTAATATAAAACCAAAAATATTCCTATTTGTGAGAAGATTTCTTACATTTCTTTGTTTTTTAAGGAAACCTTTAAAAAGTAGTTTAATTTCTTTACAAGATTTTGTAATTACTTAATTACATTTTGGTTCAGGGATCTCTTGGTTTATTCTCTCTGCTGCCAAGTGTATGGCTTATTTTTTATATATTTAATTTGGCGTCAAATATGTGCCACAAAGTAGCTGGAAAGCGGGAAAACGAAAAAGGCACCCAACAGATCTTGATGAATAATGGATTGGACATGGCACAGTGGTCAAGTCGAAGCTTTTAAATATCATAATTATGCCAAAAAGGTGTTTTGAGTTACTTCTTAATAAGAATCTGCATACTGATTTTTTTTTTATTAATTAAAATTTTAATCCGTTTTTCACAAGGGTATAATAATAATATTTATAATATATTATATAAAAATAAACTATACTTCCTAAACAACACTTAATATTTATCAAAGAAAATATTTATAAATATTAAGCATGAGATTGTGATTCACAAATAATCATAAACCTAAATAAAATAATATAATAAAGATAATAATAATATATAAATATATATCCCCCCCTAATTCCATCGCTTCCACCGTACTTTCACGACTACATTTATCGCCGAAATGTATGCTATGCAATTTTAAAAGCGAAGAAACAGCGCAACAGTTGAAGCTCAGCTTCCACCCCCACCCCCCTCTTAACTTCTCCGCCACTCTCCACCTGCACTCCGTTTGCAGTTCAAGTTCGTGGAGGGGGTAAAGAGAGCGAGTCACAAGGAGTGACAAAAGTCGGAAAGCATAATGTGTAAGTCATGGTGGAACTACTCAAGGTGGTCTCATTGCAAGAACTGCATTCTGCTTTAAAGACGTTTGCCTATTGCCAGCTCTTTCTAGAGCTTGTTTGTCTAAGGGTCGGAGAGAGAGAGCTATAAATATTTATTGTCCTCAACAAAGATAATGAAGACCACCTTCTAAAGTTGCATCATGATGTAAGCCATTGAATAGTCTCTCAGTGAGTGCGCGTGTGTGTGTGTGTGATTGTGCATACAAAAGCAAAGGCAGAGGTGTATAAACACAAAAAACCTTTCAAAATTCTAGCGAGGTACATTCGTTTGGCACACGAATTTCAATTTCCGCTTCATTACGCCCCCCCACTCTCTCCACCTATTCTGGCTCTCACTCTGACACTTTCACTCTCTTGTTCTTCAATCCGTTTTGAGGAACAAGAAAGCTCAGGCAAAAATAACAGCAGTGACAATAAGAGCGAAGAGGAACGGAGAGAGAGTAAGACAAAGGTGGAGTTGGGAGTTGGATTTTAAGCGGGATTTAGATAAATATTATATATTAAAATATTAAATTAAAATATATATAAATAAAATAATCTCTTAAAATAATAATAACAAAATATTTGAATATTTTAAACATTTAAAAAATGTATTTAATATATTTAAACAGTTAAACCAACACTTTTTGCTTGAATATTTAATTTAAAATTTTTTTTTTTTAAGAGCCAAGCTTCTTGAGCAAACCATCTTGTTCAGTCTATAAAATTGTTGAAAAATCCTGGACATCAACACCTTAAACAATATCCATCACCTAGACACATTGCCATTTCTGGGGCAGGAATATTCCGGAAACTTTTGAATCTCTGCTGCCTCCGGAAATTCTCGTTCAGGCATTGCGAGTATTTTGCCTTTGCGACAAGCTATGTTATGAAATATTTGAGAATATCTGGTGAAACTTTTCCAGCTTTTCGTTTAGTTATTTTTGTGGGGCCGAGACTTTTGTCCCAGGAGGAGAGAGGGAATGGTTACAGGGAAAGTTGTACTGCTCCCCTGCTCCCAGGCAGGCAGTTTGATTGCCTTCAAAAATGTTACTAGGTTGCACTTCCCATGGTGACTGTCCTTGTTTCGGTTTAATTAAGTTCTCACCACCCTTGAAACAGTCGTTATCCTTAAACGGTGAGCCCAGCAACAAGTAAAAGTAGCTTGGCAAGACATTTCGGGATGGGTTATAAAAGTGAATAAACTGAAAATATATGGTATAAATGAATAAAATACATAAATATTATATATAAAAATATGCAGTAGATAAATATCATATCTGCTGCATATATTTTCCAAATTATTAATGTGCTTTGTATATTTTTTTTTTTATTATAATTTAAATAATTTCTGTCGGCTTAGCCAACACTGGGTTGTGAAACAGGATCGGGATAATCGGTTCATGGCGCCACTGACTCCGAATATGTTTGGGTTGCGGGGCGAGCTAAGTGGATAAAAAATAACGGTTTTGTCTTGGTCCTTGGTCCCTGAACCTTAAGGATATAAAATATATTTATCAATCCGCTATTTAAATCTTATATTTGAAAGTAAAATCCAATTTTCTAAAGTATCCTAAACATAATTTTTTTATAACGTAAAATTTAGAATATATATTTAATAAATTAAACGAATTAAAACAGTTTATAAGAAAGCCAAATTTATAAGAAGATATAGAACAATATAAGAGAATTTATAAGAGCCTGCGGCTGAGCTGAAATTCTCTTATAACAAAGTAACCATTAAATGCGCCACCTATTGAATTTCTAGGAAATTTCGGAATGCTACTTGGGTTGTTACACTGGGAAAAAACGTTTCTGCTTTCTTATTTTCCAGAAGGCTTTGGTGCTCCTTCGAGTTCCTCGAAATAACCCGGACCCTTTCCACCAATTGGAGAAAGGACCCTCATAGGCAGTTGTCTGCTAGATCCTTTTCTGGAAAAAAAGCCTACCTAGGGCAAGTCAAAGGAATCCTTTTCTTGGGGAGCTAAGGATTGGTCTTACCACCAACCATGTACAGTGTCTGCAAAGAAAAGAGAACATCCAAATTGTTTAGCTTCGTTTTATCCCTTGATCAGCAAGACAGCAAAAACCAGAAACATCAAAAGAAAAGTCCCTTTTTTTAGTTTAAACAATTATTAAATGTATTTTCTTGTTCGCTTTGTTGGTTGTTGTGTTGTTGTGTGTGTGTTTCGGCTGTTTGCTTGTTGCCTGTTGCCTTGGCTTGTTGCCTGGGCCTGTGGCTTGCCTTCGTTTGATTGATTGATTGATCTAATGGTAAATACACTGTCGCGCACTGGTCGCAGTTACTAGGCAAAAGTGTGGGAGTAACTAACGTAACACGGAACCAACTGACTGCTAACCTCGATGTCCAATACGATATCGAGCTAGTTCGCATTATCTTAGCCACTATATAAAAGATTTGCATGTACATCTAGGGCGTAATTAAACGTTAATGGGAGGAAGGTTAACATAACCTCGCTCGGGCATTACCATTACATTTACAGGGGGGAACTAGTCCTAAATTAGATACAATTATTCATATATTTGTATATATATATATAGAACCGTATGCCGTCCTGCTGGCCAAAGGATTATCGTAGGGAAACCTTTACAACAATTTCAAGCAGCATAAAAAAAAACCCTTTAAATTTAGAATGGAACTTTTGCAAACAATCTTTTGGCCAGCAGGCAGACGTTGAAGCTACGGTTTCAAAATTAAATTTAAGTTGTTTAAACTTAGTTAGAAATTGCAGGGTCCGGGGTTCGGGGTTCAAGCTGCAGTCCAGAATCTGGCTAAACGAGTGATAGGGAGAAGGAGGATTAGGATTAGGATTTGGATGTGGGGTTAACTACGGTCTACTACGGCCTAGAAGCGCTGCGGCAGTATTTCGTTCTTGATGCCTCGCAGCGCATGCTTCTTTTTGCGGTGCGTGGACAGGTTGCAGGACTGCTTGAAGGATGCACTGCACAGCTCACAATTGAAGCGCCGCTCCTTGCTGTGCACCACACGGTGTAGCTCCATCCGCGACTTGTACTTGAACTTGAGCCCGCACGTCTCATAGTCGCAGACGTACCAGCGCTCGCCATCGTCCGAGGACACAGCGCTACCGGCACTCGCCGTCGTGCTGTTCGAGTCTTTGGGTAGCTCTTGACTGGCGGCTAGCATGGCAGCGGCCATGGCAGTCGATGGCGTCACATTCAGGCTGAGATTGGTGAGTCCCGCTCCGGTCTGTTGCTGTTGCTGCTGCTGCTGCTGCTGCAGCACGGCCGTCACATTCGGCGGCGTTGTGCTGACCGTGTTGGAGGTGCTGGTGCTGGCGCTGACACTCACAAAGCCAGGCGTGGGCGGCGGCGGTGGGACCACTGGTGCCGGGACTAGCTGCGGCAGATGATAGATGGTGCCCGCTGCTGCCGCCGCCGCTGCAGCCTGCATCTCCGGCGTCATGGTTAGTTGGGAGGGTTCGATTTTAATGTCAATGCTGCTGCGTGTGCTGCCCTCGCCGCCGCCAATGGCTGCTGCTGCAGCGGTAGCGGCGGCCACAGCATTGGCATGCAGCTCGGCCAGCTCCTTGGCCACATCCCGCTGCTGCTGTTGCTGCTGGAGTTGTTGCTGGTGAGCCTGCTGTTGCTGCTGTTGGTGTTGCTGCTGCTGCTGCTGTTGCTGATGTTGGGCCTGGTGTTGCTGCTGAACCTGCTGCTGTACTTGTACCTGCTGCTGCTGCTGTTGTTGTTGTTGCTGCTGCTGTTGCTGTTGCGCCTCATGCAGCTCAGCCTCGCGCTGCTCCTCCTCGGAATACTTGGTCGAGCAATGGTACAAAGCTAAAGGCACTGTGACCGCCGTCACACTGCCCGCCCCCTGGGAGCCGCTACCGCCTGGCGTGGCCGCACCCGCAGCCGCTGCGGCCGCCTCCACATCGGTGAGGCAGTAGCTCGAGGTTCTGCTGTGCTCCTGCTACAGGAATAAGCCCAGGGATTAGTTTTTGGGGGTATTGTAGCCCACTTAAGCCCAGTGCTCTCACCTTGGCAACGCCGTGCAGGAAGTTGTGCTCGTCCTGGATGTGCTTCCAGAACTGATCCTGCGTTTGGAGCTCCTCCTGGCACGTGTGGCAAACGATCCAGAAGCTGTCGCCCGACAAACAGAACTCGCCCAGCTTCGTGTAGATTTTGTTGTTCTTGCTGAGGATGCGCGGAAAGCCCATTGCGTCGTTGTTGCGTTTGTTTATGTTTTCTTTTATGTTTATGGCCCTGGTAGCGAGCTCTGGCCCTGATGCTGCATCCCCGTTGCCGGTTTGCCCCGAAATACCAACAGTTGTTTGTTGCTGAGCAGGCGTTTTTCACGTTTCAAGCTGCGGGCACACTAATTTGTGGCAGCTTGAAGGATTTTGGAAATTGTAAACGTTAAATTGGCAATGGAAAAATATTAGATTTTTTTTTTAAATTGATTAATTAGATAATCACTAAAAGTGATTGAGAAATTTGATTAATAAAAACTGTCTCGAAACCAGTGGTTCCTTATCGATATACCCTAGGTTTTAGAAAATACCGATTAATCAATTAAAGCTGGTATTTCTTGTGTTTTAAAAAATACCAAATGGGCGCCGCCGCTCATCTTCGTTCGATCGGTATCTTTATCTCTGTGTTTGTGTTGGTGTTTCCGGAGCTGATAAGGCTGCTGCCCCCCAGTGTTTCAAGTGTTCCATCGTTCTTAATCGGAAAAGATTTATAATTTGCCAATCCGTAGTAGAGCATGGCCAGCAACAACAAAAGCACTTCAGTGAAGATCACCAGCAACATGGTCAACGAGCTGCAGTTGGAAGATTCCAAGGAGAAGCAAGTCAAGGTCAGTTTTCTAGTTCAGAGCGAATATCAGACCTAACCTTGGCACCTGGACACTCCACTCCACAGACGACGATCACCGGCGATGGCAAGTGGTTATCGCCCCAGTTAATGATTGTGTTTGCCGATGGCGATCTTCATTCTGCCCGCCAGCAGTTGCTTCAGTCCCTGCAGAATCCCTTTGCCGGCGAATCGGTGGCCACGCTGCTGCTCCAGGAGAGCGTGGCCGATCAGTTTGTGGGTCTAGTGGCCGAAGATCTGCGACCGCTTGCCAGCGACGTGGCCAAGCATCCCAGTTATGTCAAGACTTTGTCCAAAATCGATCAGCTAAAGGCCAAGTTGGTCAGGGGAAAGAACCTGAAGGCAGGCGAGGAATCACCGCTGTTGGTCTATGACTGCGTGCACAGTTACCTGGGTGATGGCACCACCAACATCACCGGTGTGGTCACTCTGCACATTTTCCGCACCGCCAAGGAGGCCGGCGAGCTGGCCAAGCGGGATCCTTTGCCCTATGGCCAGGTGAGCCTGTGGAACGAGAAACTGGCCAGTGCCTACGAACTGATTCCACGGCTACCGGGCAATGTTGTGGCTCTCAATTGCTTCAATCCGGATCTGAGTCCCATCAAGGCATCCTTCGATGCGGATCGCAACGATGTGGCTCTCGTGAAGAACTATCACTACGAATCCCTAGCGTTGGGCAATGGTCAGCGAAGGATCATTGTCTTTCCCGTGGGCACAATCTTTGCCAACTAGAAACTGGAATGCAGAAAGACAGCAGGAAGCCACTACGGACAGGAGGCGGACTTCCAGTGAACAAATTCAGGTGCATGTTCAGAATTTACTTTGAAATTACCTCTTTTTAAGCATTTAAAATGTTAGTAATCTTTTTTTTATATTGAAAATATCATAAAACCCTTAACAAATCTCGTCCTGAATGATGGGCAGGGGGCATTAGGGCAGGTCCAGGAGCTCCTTAGAGCAAGCAACAGGCATTTTCCTGACATGCGCGTTCTCAAAAGGAGCATCCAGGTACGCTCTGCATAAAAAACACAACTCCCAGCAAAGGGTACACTGTCAGCTACAGTTGCGGTCAAGAAAATAGCTTCTATTTGGTGATGTAAAATTATTTTAAATTTTGGTTCGAAATTAAATTTTTATTAATTGATTAATTATCACTTAAAGATTTTCATTGTATGTCTAGAATTTTTTTAACAAGGAAACTTATTAAGAATATTATTATTTAACGTTTTGAGTAATTTAGAAAAAAGTCTAATTGAGTATTAAAATTTTTTTTTTTTAATTACTTACATGAGCATAATAAATTCTCTTTTTTCCTTTAAAAAATTCCCTTATTTTCCTGTAAAAAATTTCCTTAATATGGAAAGGGAGTTTTTTAAAGAAAACAAATGGAAAATTCATTTTTTTTATTTTTTAAGTAATTAAAAATTAAAACTTGAACATTTTAGTTTTAATTTTAAATAATAATAAATTCTCTTTTTTCCTTTAAAAAATTCCCTTAATATGGGATTCGTATTAACGGAGTTTCTTAATGGAAAAAAAGGGAAATTATTATTTTTCCAACTAATTTAAAATTAATCTAAGCTACTTAATTAAAAAGTTAATTTAAAATGTTCCTAAAACTTTAAATAATAATTTTCCCAATCAGTTTCCTAGTTTAAAAAAACTATACATAAAACGTCAATCTTTAATTGATTTTTAGAAAGGGAAATACTTAAATGTTTTTTGCTCTCTTTTTTTTGTATTTAAATGAATTCCACGTTGTACATTAGAGCTTTGTTACTCATAGTTTAGTTGCCATTACTAATGTATTGGCCACGGTTATGTTTAGTGTACTTCGGGCGTGTGTGTGTATTTGTGCAAATGTCTTGGCTCTCGCTCTTTTATTTTATGACTGTTGTTTTTTGCTGTGGGGCAGTAACAAAAACCTTTTGCAAGTTTAGTTACAAGTACGATAGTTCCCATTTAGATTTCGACTATCTACGCTTTGTGTTTTTCATTTCCTCGTCCAATACAGACAGTGTCTGTGGGCGTGGGTGTGGGTGTGTGTGTTTGTGTGGGAAATAATCTGTTACTAAAGAAAGATATTGTATATTTTGGGTACTTTACAACAATTGCTTATCCTTCTCTCACCAGCGCTCGCTCTCTGTGTCTCTGTTGTTGCTTAATTCCAGTATTCGGCCCCTTTCTCTTTTTGACCACCTCACTCCCCCTTTCTCTTCAGCTCTCTATCTCTCACTCTCTCCCGTTTGTGGCACCCCGGGGGTGACGTAGCTCACTTGGCTGCCATTGCTCCACTTTCACACAGCTGTGAGAGCGAGAGAGAGTGCTTCTAACTGGAGAGAGAGCAAGCTAGCTAGCTGGTTGTTGTCCATAGGCGTAGTGGAAGGGGTATAAGGGATTATCAACTTAAACTAAGATTTGTACATCAAAATCTACAAATATTCTCGTTTCATAAATTTTATTTTAATAAAAAACCACACAACACACACAAACCCCCCGGAAATTCCAACAAACTACGCCCATGCCGCCTTCGTTCCTCTTGTGGTTAGAAGCAACGTTTGTTGGCGCTTTTGTTTAGGTTTTTGTTGTTGCGCCAGTTGTGTTGTGTCAGTCTGCGCTGGTTCCCGCTGAAGTGGTGTCGTCGTCGTCCGCTCGCTCTGTGTCCAAACTCCGGTTGTCTTTACCGCTCCCGTTCCAGCTAGACAACAGCTCCATTCCGCTCGATTTGCTCTGCTGCTCCAGAAAATGCGCTGGCAGCTGCAGTTCCAGCTCCATCTGCATTTCCAATAAGAGAAACGCCACCAGATGCCGCCGCACAAGTGGACGGATGAGTCGCGGGACGCTTCCTGCTATTACCCGGACACCGCTGCCTCCCGTTTCCGGCGACCCTCGTCCTCGTCGAACTCCACGGGCTCCCAAGGAAGGTCCGATGACGAGGCCGATGACGAGCGGGAGGCGTTTTGCTCCGGCGAACGACCGCTGATCCGTTCCCGCGGCGCAGGAGGAGTAGAGGGTGAGTATAGATAAGATATGCGAGGGAAAAATAGAGAATATAAAATATCAAAATTATTATTAAGCATTTACATTGTTGAAGGTATATTTTAGTCTTACTTTGATTGTAAGAATATTATTTAGTTAGTTATATAATTTTTAAATATTTTTCTTCATGAAGTTCTAAATATTTGAGATAAATTTCTATAAATTTGCGTTTATTTTAGTCATTAATTGGGTTATTTTAGTATTTGAATTTCTTGAAATAATATTTTTATATTATTAGTGTCTTAATTTTTTATAGGAAAAATTAAAAAAAATAATAATTTTAGAAAAAAAATTAAGTAATATAAAAATGGAATATTAAGCTTCAAGGTCTGTTTTTTATAGTGTTTTAGTATGATATATTTACTTATTTTAGACATAATTAATAACAATTTTATAACAAAGTTTTAAGCTTTTTCCTAGGTATTTTTTTCTAGGGTTTTTAGTTTGAAAGATTATTTATTTTAGACATAATTCTCTGAAACTAATATTGCTTAATTCTTTTCTCATCTTTTTGTAATTTTCTGGCTCTCAATTTCATGGAATTTCATTCAGTTCACAGCATTTCACACATTTGTGATGAAAAACAGTAGAACTTGCTTAAGTCAAACCGAAAGAAAGTGGCTAAAAATTAAACCAGGTTAATCACTAAGAACTAAAAAAAACAAAGCAGAATACACATTTAAAAATTAAGCTATATTTAAATGTTAAATATTAAGGTTCCTAAAAGGTAAAAGTAATAAGAGTTCATAGAAAATTGTATAAATACTCAACAAAAAACTGTGATCTTTGTGATATTAGCAAGACTAATATAATAATATATCTTTTAGTTTGTAACCATTAGCTAGCTTTATTTAAATAAAACTAAACAATATTATCCCACTATCTTAGACTATTCATTACATTCAATCCAAGTCGAAATCATAACTTTATAAATACGCCTCCTAAATAATGATTTCCTCTCTCTCCACAGACAACAACGATGCGTGCTGCAGCCTCAAGACTCGTCACATTTTCGGTTTCATGGGCTTCCTGGGCTTTGCCGTCGTCTACGCCATGCGGGTCAATCTCTCGGTGGCCATTGTGGCAATGGTCAATCAAACGGCCATTCCGCACACCAATTCCTCCGTAGTAGACACGGACACGTGCCCCATGCCAGAACCAAATCGCAATGATAGCGACATTAATCCTCAGAAGGAGGGCGAATTTGTGTGGGATGAGGCCACGCAGGGCTTGGTCCTTGGCAGCTTCTTCTATGGCTATGTGCTCACCCAAGTGCCCGGCGGCCGGATGGCAGAGCTCTATGGCGGCAAGAAGATCTATGGTTATGGCGTATTGGTTACGGCAATATTCACGCTCCTCACACCGCTGGCCGCCCACTGGGATCTGCCGCTGCTGGTGCTTGTCCGCATCCTAGAAGGCATGGGCGAGGGCGTAACCTATCCGGCCATGCATGCCATGCTGGCCCACTGGATACCGCCGCTGGAGAGGAACAAATTTGCGGCTGTAGTATATGCTGGATCCAACATTGGCACTGTCATCTCAATGCCCCTGGCCGGTTGGCTCTGCTCCTTGGACTTTCTAGGCGGCTGGCCGTCTGCCTTCTATATCTTTGGACTGTTGGGCATCTTGTGGTTTGGATGCTGGATGTATCTGGTGTACGACAAGCCGGCCGATCATCCCAGGATCTCGTGTGCGGAAAGGGAGTACATAGAGAGGAGTCTGAGGGTGATTAGCGAGGCAGAGCTACACGTGGAGACGGAGGAGGAGGAGGTGGACGAAGAGCAAGCCATTCAGGCTGAGGATGAAGTTCTTTCCGTTCCGGACAGATCGAGGACACAGAGGTTGCCTGCAGAGGAACCCATACCCTGGCGATCGCTGCTCACATCCGTGCCTCTGTGGGCCATCCTCCTCACGCAGTGTGGCCAAGGCTGGGCCTTTTACACGCAACTAACGGAGCTGCCCACCTATATGAGCAACATCCTGCACTTTGACATCCAGTCGAATGCCCTGCTCAATGCTGTTCCCTACCTGACCGCCTGGTTCGTGGGCATCGCCTGCTCCGCCCTCGCCGATTGGATGCTGGCCCGGCGCTACATCTCGCTTCTGAACTCGTACAAACTGTGGAATACGGTGGCCTCGGTGGTGCCATCGCTGGGCCTGATAGGCATCATCTATGTGGGCTGCGACTGGGTGTGGGTAACCTTCATGCTCGCCGGCGTTGGATCCTTCGGCGGCGCCGTATATGCTGGCAATCAGATGAATCACATAGCCCTTAGTCCGCGATATGCAGGCACCATGTATGGAATAACCAATTCAGCGGCGAATATCTGCGGTTTCCTGGCGCCCTATGTCATCGGTTTGATCATCAATCATCGCGAGACGCTGACTCAGTGGCATGTGGTCTTCTGGCTGGCGGCGGGACTAAATATAGCGGGGAACTTTATCTACCTGATCTTTGCCAGCGCCGAGGAGCAGAGCTGGTCGAAGGTCCGGCGACGCGGCAACCCACGATCCTTGCGCGCTTGAAGCGTCCAACTATTTGCTATTTGTTTTTTTTTTTAGCCTAGATCATAAGCATTTGTGATAATTCCGATATATATAGAACATATATATACATAGAGTATATAGCCTATGGACTCAAAGTTGCTTCCGAAAATTGAGACCGAAACTAGTGCTACCAAAAGGAACGAAGATGGAACGAAATTTGATGTTAACTGTTTTAGTGCTCGGTGTCGTTTTATATGGACTTTTGTTTTGCTAGGCGTCGTTTTTTTTATACCACTATATATATATATACCAACCCAACTATATAGTAGAGTATATATATTTATATATCGGAGATATATAGGTACAATACACCCACATATTCAGCTTTAGAAGGACATTATACACAGCTATACACATACCAAGTGTTAGACCTAAGTAGAGCTAGTGATATATCTATGGATACTTTGTATAACTGTAAATGTATGCTAGTAACCAAGTCTGTGACAAATGGATTTTTGTCGGAATAATAAACAAGCACAAACATATCGAACACAAGGTGGTTTTTATAAAGAGTTGAGAGTTGAGGGGTTTTTTTTTTAAAGATTCTCTTTGTTTTTTGTTATAACAGTCCCTTATTTTTCTATATCTTTTGTCTGGGAAGTGTGTTCGTTGAGTGCGCTTTCTATGCGTTTTTTACCCCAACGTTTTCATGCATACTTTTTGGCTTTAAATTAAAAATAAGCTTTATAAATTAAAGCTTTTTGAATGATTTAATAAATATATATATATATATATATAATACATATACATATTATTCCCAGAATAATTTTTATTATAAAGATTTAGCTGGGTTCCTTCATCACATTGGATTTAGATAAAAAAAATTATACTTATAGAAATTTTATTTTGTTATTAATTTGATTATATTATTACTAATAGTCTATTATTATTTTTTATATTATATTATTATTTTGTATATTATATTATTATTATATATATTATATTAATAATTTTTATTCATTAAATATATTATATTTTTAATTTTTAGGTTTTTTTTTATAATTTATTTTATTAGTTATACACTTCTTACATATATTATATATTTATTATTTTCTTTATTTTTTAATATTTTAATATATATGTATTTATATCTTATTTTCTGTGAAACATTTACCCAAAACCTAAAATCATTCAACTTCTTAAACCTTTCTTCTCATAAGCTTTTAATTTTTAATATCATGCATATATATTCTTTATTTTCCAAGCTTAATACTTCGTTAATCCAACCTTTTCCTGTGTTTTTTAAATCCTTCTTTTTCCTTAAAAACTTTCCGTATTTTCTTTGTGAAATTCGTTCGACCAAAGGTTAAATTTTTCGGTGATTACATATGTTTTTTTTTTCAAGTTTTAAGTGCAGCCTCCGCACGCATTTTAGTTGTCGGAGCGATTACAGCTTGGCACAGTTTTGCCACCTGTCCGTCCGTCTGTCCGTCGTCCGGTATGAGCCATCACTGGCATCATCCACGCCCCTTTTTCCCCCCACTTTTTCCCGGCCATTCATAATGGGTAAGTGACATTGCAGTTTCTGTGTCGCCGCAGTCTCTCACGCGGGTTTGTTTGTATATTTTGCGCTTTGTTTTATTGTCAATTTTCTCCCCATTGCATAACGATTACTCCGTATCCAAGCCCCCCCCCCAGCCCCACTATGGCCGATCCGATCCGCTCTGATCAGATGCGAGCCGAGTTCCCCGGTGAACTTCAGCAGGGCCATAAAAACCAGAGCCGCAAAAGTCAAGTGAAAATATTTTGGCGCCGCTGTTATAACAGCGAACCTTTACCTTTACCTTCTCGCTCTTCTCAGTGCACTGAGAGAAAATTAAATATATGTCATGTAGTTTTGAGACCCTTGCAGGTTATTATAATTTTGGTCCGAAGTTTATTAGGCAGTGAAAGAGGCATTTCCAACCCATTAAATTAAATATATTGTTGATCAGTACAAAAAAAGCAGCATCGATCTAGCCATGCTTTGCGTAGTTATTAATTTTTTTATTTTTAATATTCTCTCCACAAATTATTACAAAATTGTATAAGGTGTTATGTCGTTAAAATTGTTAAAGATACGCAAAAAATTAAATTTAAAAATGTCTAAAATTTGTATAATAATTTGAATTTAATTCATTTTTGATTTAGTTATACATTTTTTAAATATTGATTTTCTTCAGAAGTTTTTTTTTTCAATAAAAACTATCACAAGTTTCATTTTTCTAATTTCTATATTTCCTAATAATATTAGTATGTCCTTCTGAATTCTGTTCCCTCTTCTTTTCATTTACAACTTTTTTCCTCAGTGCACACTCACCTGTCCCGTCTTCTGTCCCGCTTACTCACGCAACCTGTGCGCTCATTTAGCCGTGCGTTTGCGTTTTTAATTAACGGTAGTTTCTTCTATTGCCTCACGAGAGATTGCAAATGAAGTAATTATAAAAAAAACGAGAAAAAAAAACGAAATAAAACGCCGCCAGATGAGGAAAGAAGTTGAGATAAAAACCAAAAAAATATAGCCAAGAGTTACGACGAAACATTCAGTGCAATTTCATCCCAAAATCAAGCTCTCTCCTAGCAGCCGCGATTTTCCTTTTGCCAAGAAATGCGTTCATGGTCAGAGTGTCAAACGTGACGCAAGACCAGGCGCAAACAGCAACAAAAACAATTAACAGCCAACAGTAACATCAACAATGGTATTAAAACAATAAAAAAAAAACTGAAGAAAAACTTAACAAATGAGCTCAATGAGTGATCCAAAACAAAATTATTTGTGCAACTAAATATTTGGTCGAATGATTTTTAAAGTGTCAAGAGCCATTGTTGCGAGTGCACTCCCATAGAGAATCAGTTGATGAAGCCGAATGAAATATTTTCAAAAGTCTAGAAACTATGAAACTAAATATGTTGAGGCCTTAAGATTTAATATTAATATTTTCAGATTAATTTCTTGATTTTAAGAACCTTTTTCTCTTTTAAAATGCCTTAAAATAATAATAAAAATCCTTGAACAAATACTCTTTTCATATGATCTTTTCCTTAATATAAATAACATATATATTTAATATAAATTGATATATATCAAGGTTCCATTAATCTATTAAAAAATTCACAAAAATTAGTAAGTAATTAAGATGTTCCCGATAAAAAAAGTCGAAAACCATTGCCAAACATTGCGGTTGGCCTGATTCCAATTTATCCAAGGGGAAACTCTGCATAAAATTTGGCAATATTATTCCCAAAAAAATTATGTGAATTAGGGCTTAAACTTGGACAAAGCTAATGAATTTCCTTCCTTAGTTTTTATCTAGACCTTGAAGATCATCATACTCCCAGATATATATCATGATATTGGGCTCAATTCGGTTATCGGTTAGCTAATTGATAACCCCGAGAGCTCGAGCTTTGCTAATCGCCTTGATTTCTGACTGAATTTCGTATCGCTGGCTTATTTATTCACTGTTAACTGAACCTTTTGTGGGCCGCGCTGCCGGTTTGCCCATTTCTTGACACTTTCACTTTTCTCATTAAGACACACCAAAAACCGCGATGGGCTCCGAGGGCCCGAGCGGGGGAAATGTGAGGCGCAAAAGGCGACAGGTTTATTTTTTTTTTTATTTTCCATTTTTCATTTCTCATTTTTTATTTAATTTTTCTTCTTTCTTTTTCATTCGCTGACAGCACGACGAGACCTTACGTGTCCCCAAAGATGATCGCGTCAATGACTGACAGACCCAGACCCTTATGCACTGGAACAAATTTCGTGATATTTTGTAAGTAAATGATATATTTTTATTAGTTAATATGAGAAAAGAATTGTTAGGTTTTCGCTAAATTATAAATTCTAGCGAAAAACAAAATGGTCAAAAAATTGATGAATTTATGTTAGATTTATAGATTAAATATAATATTGAGCGATTTACTAGCGGGTTTCCTTTTTGAAATATTTATAAAATAAGTTAAAATGATTTATTTGTTTAACAATTAAAAAATTATACGGATACGTAATATTAAAAAAGAAAACGTATACGTAATACGTTAACGCACTATATTAAGTATACGCCCTGTTTTTTTTTACTTCTCTTTATTTAATTTTAAAAACTATTTCAAATTCAAAATTAATTTGTAATATCATTTCTATTAACCCGATTCTGCTCAGTGCACGTAAAATATTAAGGCTAACCTTAAATATTTTGTGGATTCATTTGCATCTTCATTCATGCCCATCCGTCTCAATCTCCCTTGCTCTCTCATTTGCTCACTCTCTTTATATCTTGCTTCTGCTGCCTTTCTCCATCTTCCTTTTGCACTGCTGCCAAGTCTCTCTTCCCTTTTTGAATGAGTGATATTGAACTTTGAGTGGAATTTCAGATCTCATGAGAGCCATTCAAAGTCAAGATATTTAGGATATTATTATATGTATCTTAACTCAGATTGAGCATTTAATATACAAGAAATTAATCAGTAATATAATTTTAGTTCTTTACGTAACATTTTTATTAACGAAATTCAGCATTTTACGGAAGTTTTATTTTATTAAATCAGTAAACCCGGTAGAGTTTAGGCCAAGTTATTATAAAAAAACCATTGAAATTGTTAGCAATTTGTAGTCCCTCCTTTTTCCTTCATCCTTTTTCCGAACCCTTGGAATAATTAAATGTGGAGAGAGTGTAGAGTGGAAAGGATATAGAAGATAATAACTTCTTTATCTTTTATAAATTATATTTGGAGTTAAAAGATGCTTACCTGCGCAGCTTCTGGATTCAATGATTATTTTTTTTGTTTTGTATTTTGTCATCCCTGCAAACCAGTTTACCGTTGCAAGAGCTTCTGCCGCTTCTTCTTCTTCTTCATCGCCCTCTTCTGGTTTTTTTGAAAATTCACAAAATGCATTTTTGTTTCACTTTGCCAAGTTAACATTTAATTTTTTTGGCAGCGTTTTTTTTTTTTGTCTTCTTAGTTGTTGTTGTGAGAACTGGTTTCCATTTGCTAACGGTAAATGCAGTAGCCGCTGCAGCACCAGCAGCAGCAGCAGGAGCTGCCCGTCTCTTTCTAGCCGTCCAAGACTGTTCCCAACTTTTTATTTGGCTTTTGTGGAAAATTGAAAATTGAAAAGCACTGCACGAGACATTTGACGTTTCGAGGATTGCACAATATGTATGGCAGCGCTAGTTGTTTCTGCGCCAGGTGCAAGTAGCACTCGCTCTTTCCCGCTCTCACCTGCTCTCGCGGAGTTGGGAAAACGGGTCAGCAGGCGAGAAAAAGACAGCAACAATTGTTCCATCTCTTGCGACATATTCGTTCGCATTCCTCCATTCCCAGTGTTTTTTGGCTGGAATCTTGGAGTGGGGGGATGGGGATTTTGGGGAATGGGAGTGGAAACGGGAATGCAGCAGCAGTAGCGGCGGCGGCAAGTGAATGTGGAAAAACCGTAAAAAAAAACAAAGAGTTTGCATGCTGAATTAAATTATCTCAATCACTTTTAATCGCAGACACTTAAATCATTTCGATTTGCTATATTTTATCAGATTATATCCGTCTTTTTAAATCTAAATATCGAGTGTCAATATGCCAGCTGGGTTATTCATTGGAATATTTCAATGAATCATTCCAAGACAATTCATTGCGAATTCATTTGGCTGCAAGTTGCCATCTTCATACATAATTTACATTAGTTAAACATTAATGCGTCTTTCATATGGTAATAATTAAATAACAAAAAGCTTTAAAGGTGTATTTTTTTTAAGCTAAATTTAATTATGAAGCTTCCAGAAAAATTACTAATATGACAAGCCTACAATTAACATTATTTTTGTAGCCTAAAAATTATGTTAACACATGGAATAATAAAGGCAGATCGTAAAGTGTGTAAAGTGGATGTGTTTTAATTAAGTAATTGCAGCAAGTGCAGTGTAATTATCTCGAATCTTAAGAAACTAATATATAACTTGGCTCAAAAAAGTTAATAAATGTTTCATTAGCATCTATATTTAATGCCAAAATTAAGAAAATCTAAAATGTATCATCCGAAAAATTTTAAAAAATTTACAGAAACAAAAATTCAATTTAAGATTTAAATGCATGAAAGTTTGCCTGTAAAAAGCAAAAGAAAAAACCTAACCACCTCGAAATTAAGTATATGCCAAGTTATGATCATAAAACCATTAAATTGTTATACATTTTTGAAATAAATTGAAGGATAAATTTTACACAGAAGATATCAAGGGTCTTGGCTTCATTTTGACCTTATTAAGTCTTTAATTGTAAATAAGTCAAACCAAAAAAAAAAAAAGATTGTAACCCCTAAGCCTCTCACGATGTCACACATAGCGAGCTAGGGACGTGAATTTATCACAGATTTGAAGCTGATGAGACGATGTACCAACTTTAATAATTATTATAACTGATATGAAGTTGCCAATTCGGATTTATGCCGTCGTCGACGACGGTTTATTGTGTGCCATCTTGAGTGGTTGAGTGCGAATCCATTTAGCTCATTTAGGCGACTTAACTGATTTGACCGACTTAGCTGGAATTCGCTATATGGTCACTCATATACATAAGCATATACAGGTACAGATACAGATACAGATATAGTGATTGCATCCGTCCTTCTTCGGCGCGTATTCAAATATCAATGGCTAATTTCATTTTTGCGGCCACTTTTGCAACACGCACACTTTCGCACAATTCCATAACAGCCGCCACACACACACACATACACGCAGGTCTTACCACCAGGCTATTACAACATAGTCGATGACGCAGGGCTTTTACTAGACGAACCAGACGAAGAGAGGAGCAGAAAAGGAGAGAGGGAGCTAGAGAGAGAGATCGCTTTGCTCATAAGCTCTCGCCCGCTCATTTCTTCCTCCAGACACTTTCGTTGGGCCAACTAACGGTACATGCACATTCACTCACTTGCGCTTTCGGAGACAGACAGAGCGAGAGAGCGCTCGAGCGCCAGCAGAGTTTTTGAGTCTCCAGTTGAGCTTGAGCCCGAGAGTCTGAGTCGGAGATGTTTTTGCTGTATTTTTGGGCGCTGCGTTATTGGAATTGTTAACATATTTTTACAGCTGCTCAAGACGCGCAGTCGCGATTCGTAGACGTGCGTTCATGCCAAGCGGTCGTCGCTGCTCGCAGCTCCCTCACACAAATCACAGATCACAAGAAAATCACACAGAATCACTGGGTTTCATAGCAAAAGCGCGTGTGTTATTGTGTTTAAAATACAAAAAAAAATATACAAAAGGAAGCCAAGAAAACAAAAGTAAAAGTGACAAAAACAAAACCGTATTCTAACGGTTCTTCTCTTTGAAGTATTAATATTTTTTAAAGCTCATATTTTTTTTTGCCTGTGAAAATGCTGGTGCTTAAAAAAGATATATAAAAATAATATATATATTTACACACATATAGAGATATCTAAATTCGCAGTTTAACCCAAATTGGATTTTAAGGTTTCTCGGGTTTTCGTATTTATTTATTTACCTTTTTTTTCGTGTGGAGTGAAAGTGAGTTCGAGGCTGAGACATCGTCGCAGGAACGTGCCCCGTTAATTTGCATATATCCATATAGTATATAGAGCATATACACATATATATATATATATATATAGCCTACTGTGGCGGCAGATGAACATGGCGCACAGCAGGACTCTCTGCCTGGCCCTAATCCTTGCCCTGGTAGCCACTAACCAAGCGGCCATCGACAAGGACGATGGCAAGTTCCCCGGCAGCAATCATAACCTCACCACCTCATCATCATCGGATCAGCATAATGTGATCAATCTCAGCCTGCACACGGAGCTTCCGGCTCCACCTGCCTCGGCAGCATCCTTTGATCTCTCGCGCACTCGTCGCCTAAGGGATGCCCTCAATGTCTTCGATCTCGCCCTGCTGGCCGCCAAGTGGGGCCAGGTGGAGACCGACGGTGGTATTGCGGCCAACTGCAGCCGGGATATGAGGAGCTATCTCGCCGGACTCAGCGATGCCAAGATGTGGGCGGTCAAGAGTAAGTCCTACCTAGAAAAACTTTACTTTAAAATGGTTTTTAATAACTTAAAAAAAAACTTTATTAAAAACTTCAATCTTTAGCATATATCTTAAATGGAATGCAATCTTGGGTTTTTTTTTTTAAATATTCATATATTTTTTATTCAATAAAATCGATTTTTTATCAATTAATATCGATATTTATCAGGGGAAATTTGTTAAGGATTTATCTTTGTTGTTGTGAAAGACAAAAGAAGTGCAGAAATTATGGCAATATTATTATTTACTTTGGTATTGATACAAAAATCGATTAATTTCGATTAAAACATCGATATCTTGCCAGTTTTCTAATAAATAATAAATTAAAACCTCCACATATTCCAAAATTTTTAATTTCTCAGTTATCTTTTTAGAATTTTCTATAAATTTTGATCTCTGCTTGACACCAATTACAAATGGCATTCAATTTAGAGTCTTTAGCTAGTTATCGATAATAAAACAAAACAACCTTAGAAGAAACATAAATTATGAATATTTTAAAATGTAGGTCATACAATCATTGGATATGTTAATTTGCAAAAAACAAACTTTAAAATTAATAGCAAAAGCTATTATCTTGGACAAACTCAATTGAAAATGTAAGAATAAAAAAATATGCAAAAGGCATTCAGCTAAAAAATGAATAATTCTCAAGTCTTAAAAAATATTTTTAAATAATTTAAAAATTTAAATAATAATTATTAACTAGATGAGCTTATTTTTAAATGCTTTTAAATGTTATTTAATGATTTCCCATATATTTTTTGGGTGACAAATGGAGATCGTCTGATGTCAAGACGTGACAAGATGGCCATTCACTTCAACTTCCCTTACATGTTATTGCCAAAATTTCCACACACACATACACATTTTTCAACTCTGATCTTGTTTTCAACTCGCTGGCAAAAAAAAAAAGGAAAACCGTAAACCAACTCTGGCGTTGAACGTGCCATTCGCCGGCGATCGCCAGAGATATATACACACATATATATATGGTTTTATATGGAGAATTCGACCATAAAGCACACAATCTACATAAGTGCACGATACGATACGATGCTAGCTAGAGATCGCCAAGGTCGCAATTAGTTCTTGCCAGCAACATGCAACTGCAGCAGCAACAGCAACTGCAACAGCAACTTCTACTGCAGCAACAGCTCAATCAAATCTTGGCTTGATGGGTGGACTTTTCGGCATCGTTTTCGCTGAATTTTAGACACCCATTTTTGGTTAAATTGTAAAGGTGGTTTTTTGAGTAGGTTTTCCAGTTGATTTTTTTTCCTTCATTTTTTTTTTTTATGGCTTTTCTGGTCATTATGTCAGTGGGTTTGGTTGGTATTGAATAACGGTTCAATTGCAAACGAGATCAGGTCGAGATCGATTTTTCGCCTTTAGTATTTGCAAAAGTCTCTCAATCTCAGTCTGAAATTATGACTTGTTTTATTTTCGGTTTTCTCAGTTTTTTCGTTTTTTTTTTTTCGGTTGCGACAAGTTGCCGCCCCAAAAAGCAATCCTATCGATTCCAGCAATCCGATCCACTGACCAACTGACTCCACACACTGGCCACTGGCCACTCGCCTCGACTTGATTTGAGTCGACCAAGCTATAGCTGGTTATGTAATCAATTAACACAAAACACTGCTGCTTGCAGCCCAAAAAAAGGGGAGAAAAAAAGCAGAAATACTGTAAAAGAAAAAAAGAGAAAGAGAGGAGGCCCCCTTTCAAAGTTTCTTTTTTTCTTTTTCTTTAGTTTTTTTTTTATTATTATTCCATCGGTGGTTGCACCATGGGCATAAAGTGACCGGAAAGTGAGCACAATATCGTTTAAAATCAGCTCTCAAACAAGCAATGGTTCAAGTTCAGGGAAAATGGTAATGAAAATGGCCATTTCCCGGGGGGCTAAGAGAAAGGTTTAACAGTTTCGGAAGTGATTTTTCTGTAATTAAGATGCTCGTTTAAAGATTTTTCCAGTTAAATTAGTGAAAAGGGGAAAATTCGGTAATTAAAAAGTTATAAAATATAGTTTTTTTTTAAATAAAAGAAAAGGAATATATTTATTTAGTTTAAAATTTAACAGAGCCAAAAGGCTTAACAAAATATCTTCTATTAGTCCAATTTTTTTTAGAAGTTTTAAAAGTTTTTTCCCCTCCTGTTTGCTTTGAAGTCAAACCCTTTTTTTTAACCAAAAAACAAACCTCCTCTAATATATTTTTTTATTTGTTGTTAATTTTTAACCCTCACCTTCGTGCTGGGGCCACCTCCTCTCCGTCTGGGAACTTGACTCTGGGCTTTTGGGGGGAGTTTCGTGGGCAGGGACAGTTACCTGCGTTACCTGGCATCTATGTCAATGTCTCCAGTAAATCTTTGGTTATATATATATTACCACACACATGAGCAATAGCAGCAGTCGCCGGGCCAGGGCCAAAGTTTTTCCTGCTGGCCAGCAGCAGCAGCTTTAAACCGGACTCTCCGCCGTCTGGAAATTGTTATTTAAACGCTTCAGATTGGACATAAATAATTTCCAGCGAGCGGGTTTCGGTTTCAGTTTCAGTTTTAGTTTCAGTTTCGTATCTGGAGCCACATATACTACCAATCCTCAGCTCGATGGCCAAGATCAATGGCTAATAAATTGTAGCCGTGTTACCATTGTTGCGGCAGTTGTTGTTGTTGTTGCAGCTCTCTGCTTCGCTGGCTGCATTTAGCCCCAAACTTTTAGGCCCAAACCCAAACCCCAACTCGAACTCGAACTCAAAGTCGAAGTCGACGAGTTGCCGGCGATTGGCAGGTTGAAGGTTGCCCTGAAATGCACTCGCCGTGACAATTGCAGCGACTGCAGCTTTTTTTGGAAGTCAAGTGGAAGGCTGCGACACAAGACAAGGGTGACACCCCGAAAACAAAGCCATCGACAAAAAAAACTATTTATAGAAACCAAAAAAGACTACAGTAGATATTGCTTAAAGGCAAGGAATATGCTTTTAAAATGATTTTTATATAACAACATATTTGAGAAAATATTTGTAAAATATAATAAAAAAATATATATTATATAATATTATTAAATATAATATTCTTATAATAATAATAATAGTTTTACTTCTAATGCTTCCTTTAACTTCACTTATTAAAAATGTCTGAGAAATTATTTTAATAATTACAGAATGAGTTTAAAGGTTTCTGCTATCTTCTTATAATTTGTATTATTATTAATAAAAATTAAATAATACTAATAATAATAATTTGACTTCTAATGCTTCTTTTAACTTTAATGATTGAAAAATTCTAGCAAAAATAACAAAATAAACTCTACTGTTCTTTAATAACTTGGCTTATACCATTTATATTTTTCTCAAACTTGGTACTATATATTATTATACTGTAGTGATCAAAATCATAATGAAAACGAAAAGTTTTACTTGCTAAAATAAGAAAATTATCAACGCTGCTTTATAATAAATACGCTGCTATAGGCAATATTTTTCTAAATGTTGTTAACTGTGTTTTGTATGCCCTTACCGGGTATTATAGAATATTCAGAAGCTAATAACGCATTGAAGGAGTTGTTTTTGACCCCATAAATATTCTTGATCAGCATCAAAAAACGAGTCGATCTGGACATGTTTGGCAAGAAATTAACAAAATGTATAAATTTAAAAAAATTTTAATTGAGAATGCAGTATTTTTAAACTAATAAAAACTAACACCGAAAAGTTTTCCGAATTGAAATTAATGGATTTTTGGCTTGGTTACTATAGATTTTATATGCAAACTGCAAGGGTATACAGACTTCGGCTTCCTAAAGTTAGCTTTCATTTTTGTTTTTTTTATTATTTATTTTATCATATATTATATCATATATTATATATTATATAGTAATATTTTTTCTCTTAAAAAAGTAGGAATATCATAATATATAGCACATAGTTAATATCTACTGTAATTTGCAATCTCCAAGACGTCTTTTTTTCGGCTAACTTTGTCGAGTTTGGCCAAGTTTGTAAACAAAAACTGTTGTCGGCAAAAAGTCTTAGAGGAAGTGCAAATATTGGCCTCATCATCATTATTACCATCCAAACTGCAAACTTCCTCAAAGAAAACAAAAAAAAATATAAAATAGCTTTCACAATCTTTGCTTCTCTGTTGGCAAAGTCTGTGGCTTTTTATTTTAATTTTTGCAATTATTCCGGGAACCGGGAAGCCAAGAAAAGCGCTATTTGTGTTGATTTTTATGGGGAAAATCACAGTGTTTGACCTCGCGTCGAATTGAAACTTATTGAATTGAAAAGTTACAAGTTTCAAAATTGTAGCCAAGTCTCTAGGCCTGTGTTTTGGTCATTAGAGTTGGTCACAATGCACAACGGTTGTTGGCTTAAATAAAAAAAAGGGGACAGCACGGGGTAACAGGCCCCAATTACAGCCTTTGTGCGAAATGAAACGTCACGCAACATAATTTCTACGGCTTTCCCGTACGCATATATACACACATTTCTATATAAACGGTTGTCTTTCGAGCCGAAGAAGCAGATGGAACCGACCAAAAATTGCACAACAAATAAACACGGCCAGTCGCCAAGCCGAGAGACAAGTTGTCCCCGTCGCTCCAGCTCTCCTTACCCCCCACCTCAGTCTCCGTCTTGTTGGTCAAAAAAAAAATAAAAAAAAAGCTTAACTTATGTAATGTAACTTTAATTTGATTGTTGCAATGTCTTGCAGTTTTTGTTTTTGTCTCGTTTCTTCCCTCTGACTTTTCAGCGAAAATGAAATTATGGCCAAGACAACTATAACTTGGCTATAACTTGACTGTAGTTAAGGCGGCTGTATGTAAAATACTTTCAACTGTAACCCTCATTTTTGACCTGTTTTTGGTTTATTTCTGTTTTATATATATTTATGATTATTTACAACGTTTTCGGTTTTTGTTTTTGGCTTAGTTTTTTATTAGCCGTCAAAACGAACGACTTAGGCAACGAACTTGTTTTTGGCTTTCGTATAATTGTGCGTAATTAAAAACTAAAGAAAAACCAACCACGCAATTGCAAATAATTGGCCAACAGCAAATCGGTGGCAGCTGTAAAGGTTAAGAACAAATTCCACAGTTATAAACTGGCTTTTGTTTTTAATTTGGTATATTTTTATATATTTTCGTAGGAGTTGAAAAGATAAAGATACTTGTTACATGATATTGGATGATTTTAACAATTTTAAAACGTTTTTTAAGCCTAATAGGTTTTTAGATTGGAAATTAGAGGTTTTTATTTAATATATTTTCATTTTATTTATATTTTAAAATAGTTTACAAATATTTTATATATATTTAAATTATATATATGCTAAATTATATAATTTTTTTAATTTAGAAAAAGAATGGATAAATCTTCTTGATATTTTATAAAAGTTGATTTTAAAAACTTAGTAAAAGTAAGCTAAATAGGTTTTTCAATAATTTTAAAGGCTTATTAATATAATTAAATATTTAAATATATAATAAAACTAGAATATATGTAGGTGCTTTTATTATATGTAAAATTAAATATATATTTAAATAATTAATATTGAAAGGTTTTCTGAAGCGCAAGACATTGTTCCTCTCATAAACATAATTTCTTCAAATTAATTCATTATCTAATTAATTATTGTCTTTGAAATATTTGTTTTTAAAAACCTAAACTTTAAAAATTTAAATTATTAACATTTTAAAAATATATTTAATAAATATTCAAGGACCTCTACTTACATTTTAAGCCTGTAAACAAAACTATTAAATGTAATTATTTAATTAGAAAAAAAATTGTGGCTGGGCAAAAATAAATTGCATTTATTTGGCACCTAAAGGGACTTTTATGCCGGGACTTTGTACCAAAACAAAAACCGGGGCTCATATTTCACTTTAGAGACCCGAGACAAATGTGCAATTATCCAGCAGACTGTTCGAGGGCAAACAAGCCTCACAAAAGTGCCACAATTAGGCAACTCCAACTTGAATTATTACGACCAGCTTCCAGACGGACGTTAATTAGACAGAAATTACATTCCATCATGAGACGGCGCTAATTTCGACTATATAATATATCATAGAGACATATAAACAGGGGGATATTGCAAATAGTGTCCGTCATCCATTCGGGGCTTTCAAGTTTAATGCGCGACGCTCGGTCTTGGCAGGCTAATCGATCGATTTCTATGGTTGTTGCATTTTTCGACGAAGGTCCACGTCCCACTAAAATGTTTATAAGCATTTTGCATTTGTTTTTTAACACTAAAGAAAAAAAGGTTAGGTAAAAGTCTGACCACAAATAAACTAAATATAATATCAGCTAGGCGGCTATAAAGGAAAATTTATATAAAATATCTACCAGACGTGTCCGGCATTAATTTTTAGACGATTTTGGTTATGAGCTCTCAATTTTTGGGGTTATTGACCATAATTGCAATTTTTGGCTGGGTCTGTTGATCATTTATTGAATTATAGCTTATTTAATGGCATGTCAGCCTAAAGAGAGATGCGGTTATGCAATTGTAGGTCTTGATAAATAATACGATAAAGCTGTAAATATAAAAAAGAAACTAAATAATCAATTTATATATTTATTTTATATAATATTTAATATATAATTTTAATGTTTTAATATTTATATAAAATATAATAGAGTCATAATCCCGCTAAAAATTTTAACCATTTATTTATAAATTTATTTTGTAATTTTTTTTAATAATGATAATAAAAAAAATAATAAAAAAGTATTTCGATGTTTAAGAAAGAGTAAATTTCAATTACTAAAAATGCATCTTATCTTAGCGATGTCTTGTTATTTTTTTAGAAAAAAATTTTCAAAACTATTTTAATACTTTATTTATTTATCTTTTTTTTTGTGATATTTTACATATTTTTAAAAATATTTACTGGTGTATTAAAAAGTATAAATTTCAATTACTACAAATTCCGCAAATCATGACGATTTCTTGTCAAAATCCCCTATAAAAAAATCCAAAAACAAAGATAATGATCTTTGGGAATCTCCCCTTAAAGCTTATAGTTAAGGAATATATATACTTAAATTATAAAGCTAATTATAAGACCAAGTTGAGGCATCAATACGGTGACAGTGCACTCTTTGAGCTAATTATTTATATATTCGTTTAACGATTAACATACAGTGAGTCACACAAGTGCAGCCCTGAACCAGTTTTTCTTTGAGTCAAAGAAATGCGCAGAAATACCTTAAAAAGTTGTTGGTTTGATTTTGATTGGAGATGATTATTGCGTAAATACAAAAGACTGGCCATGCCACGTGTCAGTGACCAAGTCTAAAAAGCGGAATACCAGTTGGTCGGCCAGGCACTAAAAATAATAATAATAATAACCAATAGCCAATGGCCAATACAAAAAACACAACACAACACACTGAAGATGCAGCTGACCTTGTGCCGAATCTCGGAGAGAAAAACCCAAACCCAAAGCCAAAGACAGGCCAAGTCTTTGACTCTCACTTGTCTGGCTGTCTCTCTGCTACCTGTGTGTGTTTTTACCTTATTTTTATTTTATTTTTATTTTATTCATTATTTGTTTTCCCCCCACTTTCTGTGGGGGCGTTGTTGAAAGCCTCAGCCAAAAGCGCCAGCATTGACATTGAAAGCAGACCTGAATATGAATAAGTATCATCTACTCCTCTTCTCGGGCCATTCAGGAAGTCTCTGACTATCCAAAGGGGCTCCGATTTGGTACTGCTACTATCTACTATATCTATATCTGTATCTTTGTGCATCTCCGAGCATAAAATTGCACAAAACAAGTCGCGTTTTATTATGTGACTCAATTAGGCAACTGGCAGGTGTAATTGTTACACAAAAAAACCAGATAAAAATAGAGGAAAAATTAAAGAAGATATAGAAAAATAAACTAAATAGAAAGTAAAGATAAATAGAGGGGAAAAATAGAGAGAAAAGCGTATGCGTAATTAGGAATTATGGCGCAGTCAAGCGGCGGAGAATGTTGGCCAGAGGCCATAAAGCTTAAAAAGTTGGAAATATTTACATAGAAAAATAGGTAGCCATACTTCTAGGGTAGAATTTAAATTAGAAATTGTAATTTAATGAAATGAAATAATTAAATAAATAAATTTAATTTAATTAATTTAACTTTCCAAGTACTACATTTTTATTTTTTTGATTTATATTTTTAAAATTTAATAATACAAATATTTCAAGGAAACCCTTTTGTTTATTTTTTGGCTAAGAAATTTACTTATAAATAAAACTACATTTTTATTGTTTACATTTCAGCTTAAAAATTAATTGTAAAATATAAATTAATCAATTTTATTTACATTTCATTGGAAAAAAATGTGAATAAAATAAATAATTTACTTAAAAACAAAAGGGGAAACTAAATTCAGGCAGCTTTGCAGTTTGCATTTAAAATATTTCATAACTAAACCAAAAATGCTTTAATTTCAATTCGGAAAGCTGTTCTGTGTTCGATTTTTTAAGGTTAAAAAAACTGCATACTGCATTTAAAATATTTTTTTTTACAAATTTTCGTCAATTTTAATGATGTAACCCCTTACAAAAATTTGAAAAAATTACCCAAAAAAAATTTTCTTTCTAAAATGGCTAGAAAGATTCTCCTGTTGATGCTGATCAAGAATATATATGATTTATAGGGTCTTTACTAGATAAATGGTCTTTTAAATGTCAAAGAACCGATTTAATAACGATTTCTGGCTAATAATTAAGTGTATTAAAGATCATTTAATAGTTTTAAATTTTTATAAAATTTATTTATTATTTATTTCCCCTTTCTTTAAACCCTGAACAATAAGTATAATCATAAAAACAATCAACTTTGGGCTTCTCTCCATTAAAAAAAAATATAACTTATAACCAGATTTTGTTACCTGTCTTCTTGGTCATAAAAATAACAAAGCACCTGAACATCCTCTTGATTGTGATGTGATCTAATAGACACACCTCAACAATAAGTACACAGAACGCTTCACAGCCTGCCAGCTTCACCCAAGTTCAAAGACTCTTCTTCTGAGCCAGCTCTACTGCCGCGTTGCGTGTCAGATGACAAGGAATTTATTTGGCCAAGACAAACACGGGCGAGAATCTTAAATCTACAACACACGCCTCTAATGTCCCCACATTAGTTTTTTTTTTTTTTTGGCTTCTAATGACAAAGCCAAACATTAAGTACGCAATTGCCAAAAACTAAAAATGATGATTGTTTAAATGGAAATGGGCGAGCATTTAGCGCTTCGATTAGCACAAAATTCTTGTAAAAAAAATGAGAGAAAAAAACCCTTAAAAATATGCAAAAATGTGAAGGAAAACCCATAAAGATTTATGGATAATTTCAAGAGCAAGTCAAGCATAATTCATAGCCAAGTTTAGTCTGTGTTTTAACTGCTTAGTTTGTTTGCTTGAAATTTACAACCCCAAAGAGTTTGAAGAATAAATCAAAAACAAACATCAGCCGGGACCTATTTATGGTTTAACAATGCGCTGACGCACAACACACACACATTGTTAATGTAATTATATATTTTATAATGGGGGAAACCCCCTTTTCCCCCCCTTTCAAGCCTTAATTGAAGCGTTAACAGTTGGGGCGCGTTTTTCGCATGTCTTTTTGGATTTTTTGCGCAGTTTCACAATATTAAATATAGAAATAATGAATATACACACACTCAAAGATTATTTATTGCCAATACAATACAATATCGTTTCATCAATCAAATGGATTTCAACAGCCGTGTCACCGGGTCCCCGAAATCCAAGTGTTGAGCCCCTCCCTCATTGTTTTTGCCACTCATTATGGTTTATGGCCGACTGCCATCGGATCGGCCTAACATTATATAGTAGTTTGTGTGTATGTGTCAACACCGTTTGCTTACCCCGCCCGACTTTGCTTTTTATATCACAAGGGGTCTCTGTCCTTACCTTCGGTTAAAAATATAAATACATATATAACTTGTAATCTTCTTGCAAATATTTGGCTCGCATTTCAAGTGCACAGGCAGCAGCACAAAAGTTGATCTTGGACGAAAGATTTTTGTGGAAAATAACCAACAACAATGAGCTTTAAGTTTGTCGCCTGTTTTTTAGGCTGAGGCTTTTGAAACAATATTAAGTCAATGTCTGGCTTAACTTTCAGGTCACTTGTGTGGGGTTTTTGTCTAATGTTTTTCTAATAAAAAAAAAAAATTCAAATTTATTATTTGATAGGATTTTTTATATAAAAATAATAATAAATTCATTTTAATTTTTTTTTAAATTTATTAAAACCTACATTTTGCTTGTCAATTTCCTTTTTTTATCGGTATTTTATTTTATATGATTTATTTTTTAATACTATTCTATTTATAATATTTGATTTTAATTATTATCGATATTTTATTTTATATTTTTGTTTATTTACTTTTTAATACTATTTATTTTATTTATATTATTTTATTTTAAACTTCCATATGTTCTCACGATATACTATTTAGTACATCTTAGGGTTCTGGGTGCCCTTTAAGAGACCGAATTGCTTTCCTGTCTTATTTTTATTACAAAATCTTTCGAATTTTCAGAAATTCCAGAGCCTGAACTCTTGATTTCTTGGCTCACTGTATGCGCTTTCCCCTCTCTATATGTAGTTCGACCCATTAACATATATATTTATATTACTCGATCACATGTCGAACCAACAAACGACCTTCCCGACAGACAAGAATACCTGATAAAATCTGCTTTAAGTCGGCTTTCATCGGTAGCCGCTACCAAGTTCATCTGGCCAGCCAGGGGATTGGGTGAACTTGGTCAGGCTGTCACCTTGATAAGCTCATTGTCTGGCCCAGGCCTGGCCCATCTGTTGATCTTGTTCGGAGTCAGCTTCCATTTACCAAAAAAAAGCGTTAAACGCTTGAATGACACGTTCAATTGAATTTCGGCAGCGAGAAGAGAAGAAGTACATATGATCGCTTATACTTATATGGCCGTGTGTGTACATTTGCGACCCATTTGTGTTATGTGACGGAGAGGAGGGTTTCTTTTTATTATTATTTTTATTTTTTTCTTTTGGTTTTTGTGATGAAATGCTAACTACAAGCAAATCAAGTGACCTCAATCGCTAAATTAAATTGAAAACATGTTTAAACATTACAGATAAAGAGGAGGAGAGGGGGGAGAGGTAGGATGAAGGGCGGGACTAAATAGTTTGGTTATAATAGCAGTGTATATTATGTTGTGTGTATAAGGTGTGTGGATATATATTTAAATATATTTTTTTATATAGCTTTAATTTTTTAAAAATGATTTTTACTTTGTTAAATATAAAAAAAAAATTTTAAAATGTTAATATAATATTAATATTTTATTTTTGGATAATTTTTAAATTTTTATCTTGAAAAATTAATCAAATTTAATTAAAATTCCCATGCTTATATTATTTAGTTTTATTTTATTTTTTATTAATTTTTAAGTTTGTCTTTAAAGTAATTAGAATATTTTTTTATAATTTTTTATTAAAATTTAAAATTTAATTTGTTAGTTTTTCAATGTAAAATTTCTATAAATTGTTGAGATATTTTCTATAAACTTTTGATTGCTTCCCCCTTAAATTAATTTTTTTTACTTCTTCCAATTTGTATGTCTGTTTTTTTGGTAAATTAATTATATTCCTCGATCAAATACGAATGGTATTTAATTGGCAAACACTTCTTAGTCAAGTACATGCAAATATGTTGGCAAACATTTCCGTTTTATGCCTCCGTCCAGCTCCCACCTTCATCTCCAGCCAGGCAGCTCTGCTCTGCTCATGGTCATGGCCGGGTCTTATGTAACCTCCAGAAAGAGAGAGAGAGAGATGTGGCCGGATAGTTCCTGCTTGGTCAAGGCTTCGGGGTAGAGGAAGTGGCTGCTGGATGCTGGATGTTGGCTGCCTGATGCTCATGTAAGAGCGCTTCCAGCTTTTTCCTTCGTGGCCACGCAACTCGCAACAAAAGATTGTTGCATGACTTCGGTTACCAAAAAAAAAAAATAAACTTAAAAATAAGAAAAACAACACTAAAAGCCATAAAAACTGGTTGGCAGACACACAGTCCCAGTCCCAGTTTCGGTTCCCTCTCTGTGGCAACTGGTTACAAGAAAAACGAAAAGCTAAAAGCGAAAATAGCAAAAAATAACAGCCTCAACTTTGTGCAAATAAATCACAAAGAGTTACACAGCTCGAGGGTTAGTGTTTCGAATCAAAAAATTGGGTTATTTGAGATATTTTTATTATGATTAAAATGACAAATAGTAGTAACATTTAATAAATACTTTAGATTTTTTAATTTAAACTTAGGTATTTAAAAATATAACTTGCAGTTTCCTAAGCCTTTACTTTTATTTTAAATATAATTTTTACGATATTTTAATATTATTTAAACGATTTCGTTGTCTATATTTTATGTTTAATATACATTTTATATTTATATATTTTTTTAAATTTAATTTATTAAATGTTAAAATTACAAAATACACAAGAAAAATCTGTTATTTCCTTACCAAATTCTTTTATTAACTAAAAAATACTTTAAAAATTTCAAATATCCCTTAAATTTCAGCTTTGAAAATAACTTTTCTTACCTAAATTCTTTTATTTTTATTTTATGCATATATATTTTAATTATTTACTTATTTTTTTATATCTTAAAATCCCAAAATACCCAAAGAAAATCAGTTATTTCCTTACGAAACTCCTTTATTAACTTAAAAATACTTATAAACTACAAATATCCCTTAGAAAATATCCCTTAAAATCTATTTAAAAAATCTTTTTTCCTTAAAAATAAATACTTAAAAAATATAGCTCCATAGGGCATACCTTAGGTCGCCTCTTGAACTTTTTTAAAGCCTCAACTGAGTTGCATAATTGCATACTATCCACTTTTTATATGGTTTTTCACATATGACATATAGGCAACATTCACACTTGTTATTGCCTATATACTTCATTCACACTTTACTGATGGCCGCCGCCCTTCTCCTTTACCCTTTTTTCCAACAGTGGACGATGCTTCCGGTCACTATACATCCGGTTTCTTCTACGGCAACAACTATTGGATGGGTTCATTGGCCCTGTGCGATGCCATCGACGATGGCTTGACTCCTGCTCCCGGCAAGGACGGTAGCAATGGCTCCTCCTCGGACTCCGCCGCTGCTGTGGCTCCCAGTGGCCTGCCCTTTGCCGCCGCTCACACCCAGGCCTATAGCAGTGTCTACAATGCACCGCCGCCCTTTGTGCCCGGCTTCTATGTGATCAAGATGCAGCTGAATGAGACGCTGCCCACCCAAGTGGTTAGTAGTAGTAGCTTCTGGAAATAATAATTATAAATGGTAAATAATCTGTAATCCTTTGATGCAGCTGCGCACCATCTATGTGGGCATGTGCCTGCCCTCCAGCTGCTCCATTGCGGACATTGGGGAGATGGGTGCCCGGGCCCATGTGGAGCTGCCATCGCGGGATCTGCGCGTCCTGGACATACGTGTGCCCACCGACAAGGAGTTTAACATTTGGGCGGACAAGACCTTCTGCCTGTTGATGTAAGTATGGGTGGGTAGGGCCAGGCCCAAGCGCTAATGAAGTCTGGAGAGTCGGTAAGCTTTTTTTCTTGGTTTGTTTTCTTTTATTTTTTGCCCAGTTGGTTTTGGCCATTAGCGAGTTTCGTGTGTGAAATCGAATTATATGGTAAAAAGCGAAACTCCCCTTGTTGACGGTGTTGATTAGCAGGGCAATCTGATTATATATTTCCCTATATATTCCATGGATTTTTACACAGTAACCAAAATTTTTTATCTTTTATGAAGAAAGTAAGGTATTTTTATGGCAAATATTATAAAGCTAACAATTAGCAGGAAGAGTTTTTGGGGAATTTGCAAAGTAAATAAATTATATTGTTTATAGGAGCATAAACTTTGATGTTAATTTATAATTTGAAAATTGTAGAGTATCAACATTTCAGTCAGCAGTTTGAAATTTAGTGAATTAATCATTTCCGACCCCATAAACCATATATATTCTTGATCAGCATCAACAGGCGAATCTTTCTAGACATGTTTGAAGGAAACTAAAATTTGAGCCACTTTTTCAAAATTTGATAAGGGGTTACATCATTAAAATTGTTGAAAATTGGAAAAAAATGAAATTTAAAAAATCCTTAAATGTAGTATGCAGATTTATTAACTTTATAAAAACTAAAAGAAATCCGCTTTCCGTTTTGAATTTAAGGCATTTTTGGCTGAGTTATAAAGTTTTTAAATTTAAGTTTGTTCCAAAAAATCAACAAAATAAAATTACCATTTTTTAAATATTAAATGCCGTTCTATGTCTTTTTTTCCGTTTTTAATTATTTTTTAACAATATAATATTCACAAATAAAGGATAAATAGCTTTAAAATATAAAAAATAAAACATAAAATTAAAGAAGAAGCCGCCTGCGTCCCCAAGTAAGCAATTTTTGGGCTTTTTTTTCTCGTTTTCTTTGTTTTATTCATCTGTTTTTTTTTTATATAAGTAATTTATTGTGTAACCCTACCTTTCAATATTCAAATATTTATTTAATATTTTCTAATTAATAAAAAAACCCAACTTCCCACCTTTTTTTTACAGTGTTGTCTCCTGCATTGTCATGGCCCTGATTTGCTGCGGCACCCTGTACGAGATTTACCTGCGCGGCAAGCTCAAGGAGGCCCTGCGTCGCCAGGACAAGGAGATGATGAACAACAGCGAAACGAGCTCGGGGATTGGATGTGCCTCCTCCGACTACAGCGACACGATGACCGCCCACGATGACCCACTGAAGCAATCGACCCGCAGCCACGCCCATTCCGAGTCGAGCAACTCCCTGAAGCAACTGGATCAGCTGGTGCTCAATCTGCCACCGAATGACAATGACAGCGGCAACGGTCATCATGTGGACGATCCCGAGCACGAGCATCATCACGACCATCATCATCATCGCAACGGCGGCGGCGTTGGCGGTAACGATACAAGCACCTCGGACGAGCACCTGGAGGGGCATCTCCACGAGCCGGAGAAGCTGAGCATCTACTCGGAGCTCCTGCTCTCCTTCTCGGCCATCACGAACTTTAATGCCATCTGCGATAGGAATGTGGGTGCCGACACCATACCCTGCATCCATGGACTGCGAGCCTTCAGCATGGCCTGGGTAATCCTTGGCCACACATGCATCGTGGTCTTCAAGTACTCGGACAACATGGAGATGCGCAAGGAGGTGGAGCAGAACTTCTTCTTCCAGGCCATCACCAATGGCCCGTTCAGCGTGGACACGTTCTTCTTCATCAGCGGCTTCCTCATCTCGTACATCTACTTCCGGACGAATGCCAAGGGCAAGCTGAATAAGCTGAGCAAGGGCGCGAATGAGTTCACCGCCGGAACAGCACACTTCCTGGGCCTGGTGGCCTACAGATTTATGCGTCTAACGGCACCCTATCTGTTTGTGCTGGGCGTGGTTCAGGTCACCATGAAGTATCTGGCCACCTACTCGATCTTTGATCCGCCGACCATGGATCACATCACCTGCCCGGACTATTGGTGGCGGAATATCCTGTATATCAACACGCTGTTCCCTGTGGATGAGATGGTGAGTTTATCGGGATGTTTATCGATGGGAACAGTTGAATATCCCCCTTATTTCTTTGCAGTGCATGCTCTGGAGTTGGTATCTGGCCAATGACACTCAGTTCTATATGATTGGAGCCATTATCCTGATCGTGGGCGTCCGCCACTTTAAGCTGTCGGCCATTACCACGCTGGTGTTCCTGGTTCTGTCTTGGATCACCACCGCTGTGATTGCGTTCACCAACAACCATCGACCCAATACGGACGATCCGCTGGCGCTGTTCGACAAGATCTACGACAAGCCCTGGACCCGCCTGGGTCCCTACCTAATCGGCATGGCCGTGGGCTGGATTCTGTTCCGGACGAACTGCAAAATCCGTCTGCCCAAGCTGACGGTGGCCAGTGCCTGGTTCCTGGCCATGCTGAATCTCTTTGTGCTGGTCTTTGGCCTGTATCGAGCGGATTTGTCACAGTTCACGGCCGCCGCCTACAGCTCGCTAAGCCACTCGGCCTGGGCCTTGTCGCTGGCTTGGATTACCATTGCCTGCTCCACGGGATATGGCGGCTATATCAACTCGCTGCTGTCGGCGCCCTGCCTGTATCCCTTCTCCCGCGTCACCTACTGTGCTTACCTGGTGCATCCCATTGTCATCCGTTCCATGGCGTTGAATTCGGACGCACCGCTGCATCTGGGCGGAGATCTGATGGTGAGTTATTGGAGGGATTTCCTTAGGAATTGTGTTATTTATAAATGGTATTGTTTTCCTTGCAGGTTGTCATGTTCTTCGGTCTTACGGTAGCTTCCTACTTCCTGTCCTTTGTGGTGTCCATGTCCTTCGAGGCGCCCGTCGTCACAATGCTCAAGATCCTGTCGCCCAGTCGAAAGAAACGCCTCGCCTAAGTCCATCCATGCCCGCACACCCCAGCTCCGCCCATTTCCGATTATTTATACCCCCATTTATGTCATGTTATCTATTTCTTGTCCACATATTTATGTAGCATAGACTCATCCCGTCGTCTTCTATATCCCTCTCGCTCTACACTCTCTCCAGCACGCTCTCTCTCCCCACGCGAGATAATAACTTTTGGATCATCTGTTTTGTTTTCATTATGTGTACATTTTAGTCCTTTAATTTATTCCAAAGGTTTGGAAAAAGGAGGAAGGAGAAACGAGAAACGAGGAAGGAGGAGCCAGGAAGAGAGCCAGAGTTATACATAGTACTTAATAGCTATAATTATATATGAAACTCTAGTACCTAATTTTATAAAGAATCACGTTGTATATACTATATGCTATATATATTGTTATACATAAAACTTTTAAATAAAAACTGCTACCAAATACAAGAAGAGGGGAATCGTTTCATTTATTTTTCGGTTCAGCTTATCAGTTTCAAAGCCATGAAAGCATTTAGCAATATTCTAATTTTTTAAAAGTCCAAATCTTAAATTTAAAAATTAAATTAAATTAAATTTTCAATTGTTTCTTTTTTTTATTTTTTTTACATTTTTTTCTGCATTTTTAAAAATTTTCCCGAATTTTTTACATTTTTTCTGATTTTTTTACATTTTTTTTTTTAATATTTTAACTGCCAAATTTGAATTTGAATTTAACTGCCAAATTTGAATTTGAGTTTAACGACGATAAGTTTCAGTGTGCCCAGGTGCAGTTGTAAAACAAAACCTAAATTTGGATTCAAAAGGTTTGAGTCTCCACTTGCTTGCGCCGGCTCCTAAATGGTTTGAAACTTGGACTTTTTATAACAGTTTATACCAGTTTTCAGTTGCTTGCTGCTGATTTCTGTTCGCCTGTTACCCCAATTTGAGAAACGGTAAATTTGCATTGAAATTTTTGGAAATTTGGATGGGCTGCCGTAGGGATGTTGTTGTAAAGGGGTTGTTGTTGCAATCAAGTGGTTGTTGTCGGCAACAAATAGGTATAAATGCATAAAATGAAATATAACAGTTTATACCAATTATTAATTTTGTCGAAAAGATTTTATAACAGTTTATACCAGTTTTCAGTTGCCTGCTGCTGGTTTCTGTTCGCCTGTTACCCCAGTTTGGGAAGCGGCCAAATTGAATGGAAATTTTTGCTCACTTGCATCAGTGATGCTCACTTGCATCAGTGATGCTCATCTGCATCAGTGATGCTCATCTAGCTATTTTTTTCAGTTTCAGTGTGCCCAGGTGCAGTTGTAAAATAACACCTAAATTTGGATTCAAAAGGTTTGAGCCTCCGCTAACTTTCGCCGGCTCCGAAAAGGTTTGAAACTTGGAATTTTTATAACAGTTTATACCAGTTTTCAGTTGCTTGCTGCTGGTTTCTGTTCGCCTGTTACCCCAATTT
>VNJY01001685.1:0-29312 GCA_008042715.1 Drosophila bocki | reverse complement strand
ATGAGCATCACTGATGCAGATGAGCATCACTGATGCAGATGAGCATCACTGATGGAAGTGAGCATCACTGATGGAAGTGAGCATCACTGATGGAAGTGGGCATCACTGATGGAAGTGAGCATCACTGATGGAAGTGATCATCACTGATGGAAGTGAGCATCACTGATGGAAGTGATCATCACTGATGG
The DNA here is from genome assembly GCA_008042715.1 of Drosophila bocki. Taxonomy (NCBI): domain Eukaryota; kingdom Metazoa; phylum Arthropoda; class Insecta; order Diptera; family Drosophilidae; genus Drosophila; species Drosophila bocki. The sequence goes on along the minus strand of VNJY01001685.1, from coordinate 29,124 downwards.
AAGTGAGCATCACTGATGGAAGTGAGCATCACTGATGGAGATGAGCATCACTGATGCAAGTGAGCAAATTTTTTCATTCGATTTGGCCGCTTTTCAAACTGGGGTAACAGGCGAACAGAAACCAGCAGCAAGCAACTGAAAACTGGTATAAACTGTTATAAAAACTTTTGGGCAAATATAATAATTGGTATAAACTGTTATATTTCATTTTATGCATTTATACCTATTTGTTGCCGACAACAACATCTTATGGCAACAACAACCTTCTTACAACAACATCCCTACAGCAGACCATCCAAATTTTTGAACATTTCCATGCAAATTGCCCGTTTCCCAAATTGGGGTAACAGGCGAACAGAAATCAGCAGCAAGCAGCTGAAAACTGGTATAAACTGTTATAAAAAGTCCAAGTTTCGAACCATTTGAGAGCCGGCGCAAGTAAGCCAAGACTCAAACCTATTGAATCCAAATTTAGGTGTTATTTTACAACTGCACCTGGGCACACTGAAACTGATCGTCGTTAAATTCAAATTCAAATGAGGCAGTTAAATTTAAATTCAAATTTGGCAGTTAAATTCAAATTCAAATTTGGCAGTTAAATTCAAATTCAAATTTAGCAGTTAAATTCAAATTCAAATTTGGCAGTTAAAATATTTTAAAAAAATTAAAAAATTAAATGACGATGGAAAGTCTGTAATTGAACAGAGAAAAACAGAAAATTAAAAACTAAAAAAGCCATAACTCTGTCAAAAAAGCCTTAATTTGCATTCGGAAAGCGGTGTTATGTTAGTTTTTATAAGGTTAACAAATCTGCATACTTAGTTAGAAATTGAAAATTTTATCAAATTTTGAGAATTTTAATGATGTAACCCCTTATAAAATTTTGAAAAAATTGATAAAAATTTTTTTTTGCCGGACATGGCCAGAAAGATGCGCCTGTTAATGCTGATCAAGAATATATATGGTTTATGGGGTCGGAAATTTTTAAAAACGAAAAAATTTTTGATTTCTTGGAAATTGAAATTTTTGATTATATGACCATATCATATGGCACACTGCAAGGACATATAAAATGTTACCTTTCCGAGGCTAAATTCCCTTTATGGTTTTTAACTAATTTACTATTATTAAAATGTATATAATTTTTTATTTACATTTAAATAAATTACAATAAATTTTTGGATTTGAAGATGCCTCTTTTTGACAGTTGCCAGCATTTTCAGTTGGCAGTAGGCTGACTTGATCAAACTTAAAATATAAAGTTGGGAAAATGTCCTCTGTACGTTCTCTTATTAGCCAAGGAGATTAACGAAAATATATTTGTTATTGCATTGCCAACAATTTCCAAACGAATCTGAACAATATGGCTAATTTGGCAAAGGTCGAGTGCGTACTGGAGATTGTAATTGATTAACAATGAGTGGGGGCGGCCACGCCCCGTTTGCGGTGTTATCTGGAAACCGAAAACACACACAGAAAACTGGCATGTGGATTGGAATTAATATGCTCGAATTAATGGCAATTGATGGGTGGGCGTGGTCAGGCCAAGGGATGCAGCTGAACAGGGGCGGCATACGCAGTGGCTGTGGCTCTAGTTACCACTAGTACATGCAATTTGTCGCTGCTGACCACATTTTTAATTTATGTTGCTTTAATTGTTTAAATTGCATACGGGGTTATGGTCGCAGATGAGCTTTTGGCTCTATGTTCTCTTTTTTTTTCGCCTCATCAATTGTGGGTGCAGTGTGCCAAGTGCACGCCCCACTGAGTGGAGCCATGTCCATGTCCAGGCCATGTCCAGATGAGCACCCACATCCACATTTGAATGTCGAATAGAATTGACTGACGGGCGGGCGGAGATCTTGGAATTGCTTTAATGCAGCGGCATCCGGTTTCATTGGACTGCATTCAGGCGTCACTAATCAACAATTTTCAAAGTGACCAAAAATCACATTTGATTTTGGATTTGAATTGCCCCGATGGCCGAGTCCCCACCTCCGCAGATCCGTCGACTTGTCCTCCATCCTTTGTTATCCGTGCCTTTTGTTGTCATTTCATTATTGTTATTTCATGCATCATATTCATCCCCAAGCCGGGTTAGTTGTTGTTTGGCCAAAAATTTCACATGCAGTCGGCAAAATAATTCATGGCAAAAAAAGCAGCGCTGATATATGAACGGAACGAGTGGGGCGGCAGGACAGGAAAAATGGCAGGAACGCCATATTGCTCATTCAAATTCGCTGTGATATCAATTTATTTTTATGCTTTGGTGACGACCTTTTTGTGCCGCCAACCCCCAATATCCCTATCTGAGCCATAAATACTATATATACCGCCTCACCGCGGAGGTCCTGCTGCCTTGATTGATGCGATTTTCGATTGCAGTTGGCAATTTGTTTAATTCACCTCTTTTTTTTTTGCTGTTACCCCACAGGCGGCGGCGGCTTATTTGCTTTAATAGCTTTATTAATTTATCAAATTATGGAACATAATTAATAATTACCATGAATCGTTTCCAATTCACTCCAAAAGCGACTCGGTTTTATATATTTGCTTTGAGTTTTTACTCACTTCTGCAAAGTTGCAAGTCTAACCAGGACGTGTTTTAAGAGTCCTGCTCGAAAGTTCGAGCAACCAGTTGGAGGGGATCCTGAAAAGCGAATCGAACTGGGTTCCAATTGGTTTCAAACGAGGTTTCATGCAACTCGTCGCCCTAAGGACTATACCAATTGGGTTCCACTGGCAACTTTCGCTCGAACCACAGGACGAGTGAAGTTCGAGCCACCCCTGACTTTCAGTCTTATACCAACATGATATCCTTGATTTGTATAAAGAAAGGATTTCCCCACCCATAATTGAGTGAGTCTTGGACCTAAGGACATTAGGCCTGTTCTTAACTTTGACAAAGCAAACCAACTCTGAAGCCCAGGTCCTCATCTTCAGAGCCTCGAAACTTTAAACCTGGACTCATCACTGCTGCTTAAATGCAATTAGGACATGCTTTACAATTAACATGCTAACGAGAGTCCAGGAGAAAACGCCCGGAAAACTGTCTGAGCAAAAAACTCGAGCAGAAGGGTCAGGAAAATGGAGCTGCGCTGGATGCTTGTCCTGTAATTGTAGAATTTGTAGTATCTGTGGTCTGGCTGGATGTGCAATAAATCATTTAAAATTCACTTTAACGCGCGCATGCAGCGAACTGGAGCTTCAACGGGAGTTTTTCCTGGGAGGGGGATATTGCGCCACGTGGAAAACGCACACAGTTTCCATGGCAGAATGGGCGTGGCTAAATGTTAAACTAAATGTTGGAATAATTACAAGCTTAAACTATGCGCATATTCAGAGCCAAAGGGGGAGCAGTATAAATTCCTTTTATACATATCAGTTCATATCAGCAAAAAAAAAAGAAAGGGGATTCAGGTTGGGGGGATAGTTCGCACAGGTGGGCACTGGGCTGGGCTGGGCTCATGCCCATTGTCAGGCAATCTAATGCCAAGGACTCCCCTTGTTCTCCACCCGAACACCCGTAATTCATGTTCACGCTCACCCGGAGCCATTATTATGTTGCGTTCCGTTGTACTCCGCAAATTGGTAGTTCATTTTGAGCACATTTTGTGCCTGGCTGGTTATTAAATTGGTTTATAATTTATACGCTCGTGAACTCGTAATTTCCCCCATTTAATAAAGACAAATGTGAGGCAAGTGGGTCAATTTTACGAGTGCTGTGCCTCTCGCAAGCTGTGATCTCTGAGTTATGAGCGGTGCAGCAGCAGCAGCCGCAGGACTCTGCTTCTGGAGAGGCAGGACTCCCTTGAAAAGGGGTTCCCTCCAGTCGGGTGCATGCAAATTAGGGGCTCCCAGCCTCCCTGCCATCGACCCTTTATCCACTTATCCATGGCAACGACAAAGGAAAAGTTCCACCATCTGCGTTAAAATAATTACTGACAAAGCCTTAAATATTAAATTACACACTTATTTATTTTGGCCAGCACCGGGAAGGGGCTTCGTTCGAAGGACATCGACGAAGGAGGAGTGTGCGAGCACGCAATGTCTTCGCCAGCTATTCAAATACTCGTACCCCGTCGTCTCCGTCTGCGGACTCAGGAGCTCGGGACATCGGACTACGGACTACGGTCTGCGCCACTCCAGTGTTTACTTTGTGGTTATTTTGAGGCTACAAGTTGCAACTTTTACATTTACGAGAGTGAGAGCAAACAGCAACAGCAGCCACATCCAGGGGCTGTCTGGGAAGTCCCTATTCCTGTTTCTTTGGCACAAGGAGAAATATATTGGACACTAATTTGATTAGATTATAATATTAAAATATTTTAGATTTCCATAAATGATCGAATTTCCTTAGCTAGAAAGTATTTCAGATTTAAACTCTTTTTACTTTATTAAAATTAAAAGTAAGTTTTTGTTCCTGTGCATTAATCTTCCAAAGGACTCCCGCTCAACTGCTTACCTTAATCTAATGAAAATTAAATGGCTGACAGGGAGCATCGATCTGTGAGAGGCTGCCGCCTTAAAGTGTCCTTTCATTAGCCCAGTTCCGAGTGTTGCACCGCCCACTGCCACTCGAGAAGTGCAACTTAAATTTCAATAAAGCTCGAAGCAAGCTTCATACTCAAGAGTCAAAGCCCAGGACCCATCCGAGTCCCCATGTCCGAGTGAGCGAGCATGTCTGTGCTTCCGCTTCAGCACGCTCCGGCAGCGGGCTTCAAGCTGTCTGCCAGCGTTTAAATCAAAATTAAACCCCCGAAAATAAGCTGCAATGTGAAGTTAGATGGGTGAGTGTGTGTGTGAAAATGGGGGTGTGTAAAGCAGCTGCCAGTGCAACGGCAACAGTCAAGGCTCTAAAGTCAACTGCCCTTGCCGTTGCCATCGCCACGCACTCTGCCACTCTGCCAGTATATTTTCAAGGGTTTTCGCCATATTCTCTGAAGTGGTTCTTAAAGATATTGCTGAAAATACCATCTTATGTTGTTATCAATAAGATAAGTTCTTTCGCAAGGCTACACCTGTAACTGCCAGAGTTCGTGTTGAAAGCAACTTGCCTGGTATTTGGTCAAAATAATAGCAGAACCTATGGTTGTGTAAGGAAATTATTTAGAAATAGTGGAAAGGAGAAGCTACAATGTTTTGTAGCAAATTCAAGAGCTTAATATATATTTTAGAGAATTAGAAGTTTTTGTAAAGAAATGAAATCTTAAAGTTCCCTATAAAACTTCCCATCTTATTTCCTTAATTTTAAGTTAAGGGCTTAGAAAATTTTACTGACTATAAATTACTCATAATTCTGCTGAATTTTTTTGGCTTTTGATGATGCCTTATGACCCCCGTTGCTTACCCTTTTTGTGCTGGCCTGGCCCACGCTGCGTATACGTAATGCAATGCGATGCAGCAGACCTGGCAGAAGGGCGAATGTGTGTGCATCCAAAGCGATTTAATAAAAATAGATGAGTAAACTGGCATTAGACAGGACCTTCATCCCGTGTCCGCTCCCCGTCCCGCTGCGGCTGTCTCCCCCTCACACACTCCATTGGCTTTGTGCCGTCGCCTCACTTCAAGCGTTACAAATTCAACTTTAAGCGTTTTGACGCTAAGTAGTTGATGGCGCCACCCCACCCGGAGTACACCCACAGCCTTCACACCCACCCCCAACCCCCAGATGACTGTTGATGGCGATGCCAGGGCAACCACGATTGAGTGCACTCCCACAATATTTCCTTAGCATACATCAAAAGTTATAGTTAAAGAGTTGGCCGTTGTTTGCCGCCAGGATCCAGCACATGTCCCCTATATCGCCGCTGCATCCCATATATCCACTCTCTCTTCCCCCCGGGCACTTCCTTCCGGCACTTTGACTGGCTGCTCCGCTTCGGTCCGCTCTGGTCTGGTCTGCTCTGGTTGATTTTTGTCTGCCTTGTGTGGATCGGCTGGGGATCCTGGGTCCCGGCCATGTCCCGGCCGCTTCCACGCATCCTTGAAGCCAAATTGAAGTGTTTGTGCTGAGCACAAGTGCCCAAAATGTGCATGAAAACAGCTTACAGCAGCATGAAAATTTCTGACAAGATGTCAGCAGGAGCAGGAGCGGGAGCAGGACCTGCAGGACGCTGTAAAATTTTTGGTCGACAAAGCTAACATCGACCAAGACGATGACGAAGAAGATGATGATGACGACTACGAGGTTTCTGTTACGCACATCTTTTTGACTTTAATATAGCATTATATTGTTGCGCATCTTTTTCGCTTTATATTCTAAATAGTGCAGCGTCAGTGAAGCTGATAAAAATATGCGATATAAACTGGCATTAGCTTGGAGGTTTGTGATTTATAATAAATCTGACCAAAGTCTTAATTTAAGGGTTAAAAAAACATAAATATATACCTAAAGCTTTTTATAATTTACAAAAAAAAACTTCATTAGCTGGTTCTTATAACTTGTTTTAATAAATTACTAACAATTCTTATCTAGGGTAAATAATAATAAGGTCACATAATAAAGCATAAAGTTAATAACTTTATTTTAACCATTTTTACTAAATAACAGTTATTTTAAACGTTTACATTTGATGGATTTATTTCCTTATAAATAGGTTATAAAATAAATTAGACGTTGGTACCATTAATGACAGTTTTACCATAATTAATTCCTTATTGCTTTATTTACATTGATATATGAATGTATTTATTTATCAATAATAAACGAACAACAATTACAATTCAAATTGTATACAGTTTTTTATTGCTTTAATCATCCGCAGTTATTTATTATATTTATGGAAAATGACATCAATACATTAGCAGAATTTATCATATTTGAAATATAAATTTTATATTTAAAAATGGGCTTGCAATCAGCTTTAAATCTCGGGCTAATTAAGCTGCTAATACAACTGTGACTAATGCAGGCTTCAGTAAATGAGGGACACAGCTCTGGGCAGCTATGTCTCCTGGAACTTTAAGCTCGAGTACGGATTCTCCAGTGAGCATTCCAGCCGGGGATATTCATAAACGAACTTTATTCATTAGCGAATGAGGCGGCGGAGCTCAGGCTTCGCTTACTGCAAAAATATCCGCGCGCACAAGTTGGGCGCCTCGTAAACGAAATAAGTTTTCGTTTTCTGCGGGAGTTCTTCTTATGAAATTTAAGCAAGTTGTCATAAAAATGTCGCCCCCATCCACACGCCCTCCGATACGGATTGCGAAAGCGGTGGGCGTTGGGGGACAGGAGGTGTATGCCACGGGGCGGTGTCAATCCACACTGCAAAGTTGCCCAAATCCGAGTCCAAATCCACACCGTGGTTGCAGGCAACTTTTGCTCTTTCCGGTTAGTGGCGAATGCCTTGCGGGGGCGTGGCAGCAATAGCACCAGCTGCTGCAGTATTGCGGCAAATTGTTGTCGTTGCTGCAACTAGTGTTGCTGGGAGTTGTTAGCCACAACTTTCCGGACCTGCACGATTGACACCTTTTGGGGCAAGGTGACAGTGACAGCTTTAACGGAGCCTGCAAGTCTTGCAGTTTAATTTGTTTGCTGTCCAGAATGGAAGCCTACCAGGCGTTGCACCTGGCCATATTGCAGCATCATCATCGAGTTCACGCCGCGCGCAAGCAACTTTTTCCAGTAATTTAATGGATGGCTTTTGTCCAAACAACAATACGGAAAACTAAAGGTGAAGAAAATCACGAAGTACGAAAAACAGAAAACGTACTAAGGACCAAGGGATACGGGTAACGGAAAGCTAAACGTGCCCAATGCAAGATTCTGGAGAATTCGCATAAAAACTTTGCGCCCTCCTAACTGGCGCAAGTTCTTTTAATTTTAATTAAACGGATGAGCAGCAATTAGCGAAATAAATCTGACAATTTTGCAAATGAGCCGGCATGGCGGCGACCCTTTGGGGGCGTCAGCCACGCCCGCTTGCCGAATTTTCCAGGACAGATTAAATTGAGTCTAGGCGAAAAAAAAAAGAAAATATGTTTTTCCCCCAGAGAAAAAGAAGTGAAATTGGTGGGCCAAACAATTCGAATAACCATACAACAGGTCACATGGGTGTGGGGGAAATCCCTTTTGGGCAATAGTTGGTGGAAAACTCACTTAAATTCGGTTTAACAGCCCCCGACAAGAGTTTTTCCAGCTCTCTGCCCTCGCTCCCAGCTGGCTTCTCCAGCGGCGCATAGTTTTGGCTTCGGTTTTTGGTTTCAGCTTCGGTTTTGGCCTGGCTTTTTGGCTGTTGCGGCTTGGCCTCGCCTCGCCTGGCCGGGCTTTTTTCCATGGCATTTTATGTTCATTTTGGGCTTTTAATTGAGGGCGCTTACTTGCATTTTCGTTGTCACTTTGCGATTTCCCTCCAAGCCGTCACTTCACTTCACTCTGCTCCCAGCTCCCTCATCAGCCCTTGGCGCGGTCGGGCATAATGGCCGCCTGCACTCTGCTTTGTTTTTTTGCTATTTTTGCATTTAATTGCGAAAGTTTTTTAATTAAATCACTGCGTAGAACATCTGTGTCAAGTTGAGGTTATTCGGGGCTCGTATGAACTAGCATAATGTATGGAAAAATTCGGGATCGGGGGTTTAACTTGAAGGGGCTTGCCGACATCAACGGAAATGGTGAATCCCCGTTCAAATATGACTGTGACTTGGACAACAAACGCAATAGATCATCACAGTATGTGTGGGGAGATAGAGATCCCCCGTGGGGTGGTTTTAAAGTTTGGAATAACCTCTTTATTATTGAACTAATATTTAATTAATTTTATTATAAATATATAATATTAATTGCTTTTAATCACTTTATTTCCCCAATAAAATATGTTAGATACATGTTAATTACTTTAGGAAATGGTAAAGTATACGCTGACAGTAGCACGGTTTATATCATAAGCCAGCCAGTTGGAATGGAAAAGGTAATCCCCATGGGGCACAGGTAAGACTTCCGTAACCTGTTGATTGATAAAGCCGATTGGCAATTTTTCAACCAAAATATCATTCTGGAAATTAACAAAACCTCATTAGCAATTATCGAAATCGAAGAACACTGGGGACTCACATCAAAGGGACAAGAGTGATTCATATTGGAATAACTTTTGAACATGCTGTAAAGGTAAGTGGCGATGGGATCTGGTTTTTCACGGACCAAAAATTTACAGGCGTCCACAGTGACGTTATAGAAATACGGTTTGTATCCATTGTATCTCTTTAAAATGGCTACATTAACCTACGTAAAAGTTCACTTAACAAAATAGTATTAAATTTTTTAATTATACAAACTTTAACTTTGGTAATGGGCTTCTTGTGCAGGTTCACTTTCACGGACAAGTACTTATAGGTACGATTTACAGACTTCAGAAAGCAGTACTCAAAGCTGGCGAAATCAGGATCCAAGGTGGTGCATTTAGCGTTGGTGAACTCCACCTTGGTTGCAATCTTTAAAGTAATTTAATAAATTTAATTTTATTAATCTTAAGCAAAGCACAAAATTATATACTCTGTTCACTAAATAAAGAAGAAAAATCAGCAGGACACAACAACTTCTTTGGGCAAACATTTTAACAAAAATGAAGCGCTTGATGAGAATGTTGCTATCTCAGCCTAATAGTTATGACTACTAATTGCAAATTTTTATATGTAAATGTATATATTATATATTGAATTATTATTTGAATTGGATAGCGTTTAATGACCCTTATTGATACAAGAGATAGGGTTTTAATGATCTCACCTTTGACAGACTAGAAATCTCTTCATCAAACATTATGAAACTGCCCTCTTGCTGGTAGCTGTATGGGTAAGAATTATCGAGAAAATCACCTCACCCCATGTTGTTGCTCAAAAGCCATCGCCCTAGGGGCATACCCTTATCAGCGACAATAAGAGCCGCACCAATCCGCGATCTCTACTCAGTAGGTTGAGGAACAAGGCGACGAAATGATCTCAACGTGGTTTGTGATGCTCATTGCTAGCCTCTTCTCGGCAATGGCTGTCCATGGGGAAGTACCGACGATAGTGATGAGGGCTGAATGGAATGCCAGAGCTCCGAGTGGACCCATGGACGCAATGGAGACTCCCCTGCCGCGGGCTGTAATTGCCCACACGGCTGGCGGTGGCTGTATGGATGATGTGAGCTGTGCCCAGCAGGTGCGCAACCTCCAGAGTTTCCAGATGACCAGGCTAAAGTTCTCCGATATCGGCTACCATTATTTGATCGGCGGCAATGGAAAGGTGTACGAGGGCAGGAGTCCCAGCCAGAGAGGAGCATTTGCTGGCCCCAACAACGAAGGTTCCCTGGGCATCGCTTTCATTGGAAACTTCGAGGAGCAGGCACCCAAACAGGAAGCCATCGAGGCGGCTAAGAAACTACTGGAACAGGCCGTGCAACAGGCCCAGTTAATCGAGAACTACAAGCTGCTTGGCCATCGTCAAGTGAGCGCCACCAAGAGTCCTGGAGATGCCCTATATGCACTCCTACAGCAGTGGCCGCACTGGTCTCCCGAGATGTAATAGTGACTAAGCTTTCGACACGTAAAGAACTTTCCTTACACATTTATTTGTAAATATAATTATGTATAATTTGTTGCTTGCTTAAATACGAATACTAAAATTTTAATTTTGTTGATCTGTGTTTCCGCTGCACTTCGTCGACTTCGCACATTTTGTCAGCTGCCGCCTGTGGGCCCGGGCTAAGCTCCCCAGGAGCGGTGCACTGGGCCACAAATAGAGATTTGAGACATCACATAGCATCATCATTCACCGAACCGGAACTTCCGCAAGAAACTAAGCTAACTATACAGAGAACCCTAGGTGAAGCACGGAACGCAGATGGAACTGGAACTGGAACGATCGTGTGAACGTAATCGTAATCGTAATGGTATGCAGAGAAGAGTGCGCCAAACGAGAGGTAAACAAGAGTCGGCAACGTGGCAACAGATGCTGCTTCAGATTACAGATTACAGATTATAGATTTAGAAAATATAAAACAAGGAACTATACAAAATTCGTAAAGTACTTAGGTAAATTGCACTAATATAAACTCCCATTCGAGCTGCCGCTCGCACTGTCCGTACTGCCGCCGTTTCCGCTCATGTTACCGCTGCCATCGCTAGACCCTATTCCACTTCCACTCGCACTCCCGCTCCCGCTCTGCTGGGCGATGGGCAGCTGGAGCAGCCAGTCCCGCTTGGCCAGACCCTCGGGCGTCTCGCCGCGCTGCGTGCACAGCGGCTGAAAGCAGGTGGTCAGGCCCACACTGGGCGTGAACTCGGCCCGTTCGCGCAGCTCCTCCTCGGTGGCCAGCATAATGCAGTCGTCGTCTATTTCGTCGCTGTCAACGCTATACGCCGCCGCCAGCTGCTGCTGCTCCGCCCGCTGCTGGACAATGCTGTCGCTGGTGCGCCGAAAGGAGTCGTCCGTCTTGCGCAGGAAGTTGTAGAGCGCCACGCACCCGAGCACCACCTCGCGGATGTGCTTGTCGCTGATTCGCAGCGGCTGTGCCAGGATGGGAAACATATTGCACAGAATGCGCATCGTCTGATCGGCGTGCGCGTTGACCTGCTCGAGGGCCTCCAGGACGGCCCGATCCTTGGGCAGGTTGCGTGTGGTCACCAAGTAGGAGGTGGCTGGCAGCACCGAGTCGCCAGCAAAGTAATATCCCTGCCGGTCCATTTCCTCCGACTGCTCCTCCAGCGTGTGCATCTTGTGCCTGATCAGCTCGACGGCAGTGGTCTGGTTATAGATATCGTTGGGCCGACTGCTGGCCGCCCGCTCCACCGTCGCGTACTGGAAATTGTTATCGGCATCCACGATGCCCGTGAAGATGACGGTCGCTCGCTTGCGATCGTCGCCAGCGGCGGCACCGCTACTCGCCGCACCGGTGCCAGTGCCCTGGAGCTGGATGCTGCGCATGAACAGGTTGCCCACGCAATGGGGCAGGTTGTGCTTGCGCTCCATCTCCTCGGCGGCGCTGCGCCACTGATCGTCAGTCTTTGGTAGTGTCACGTATTGGTCGTTGAGGTGCTCGTAGAAGCCCAGACAGATATTGGCAATCATTTCGTTTATCACAAATTTCGAGGCACGGAAGCAGTAGTTTCGACAAGAATGCACTTCACCTGCAGCAAGAGAGGAGGAGCACCGACAGGTAAGTACATCCGGGTGGTATTTTAGGTACTTACCCGTAGCCAAATACTTGAGCGTTATGGCCAGCCGCTCCTCGGCGCTGAACGACTTCTTCTTGCGCTGCGGCGCATACTGGCTGATGATCGGCTCCAGCTTCTGCACCAGGTAGCGGAACTGGCTCTCTGTTATGGCTAGGAAGTAATTCAAGTGGTAGCACTCGTCCTTCCGCGACTGCAGCTCGCTGAGCAGATTCTCCTTGCTAAGGAACTCGGCCTGGTTTTTGCGCAGCCACTCCTTGGTCCACTCGAGACGTCGCCTCGTATTGAGTATGCCGGCCAGGTCCAAGGCGCTGATCTTGGAGGTCTGTGGCCGCGGTAGCACCGAGGTGCGTGCAGCTCCGCCCAAGCCGGCCGCTGGGGAGCTGACGCCGGTGCCAGCCGTTGCCGGGACATCGCCCGGCCGTTCTGCTGCTCCTGGGGCGTTGCCATCGTTGCCATTGGCGCTTTCCTGCGTGACCCCAATAGCCATGGCCACGCCCCCGCCAGCAGCAGCGCCAGCGCCACCTGCCACCTGATGGCTGCTGGCCGCGGCAGCTGCTCCCGATCCTGTTCCAGTTCCGGCAGCCGCTGCTCCTGCCCCGCTGCGATTGACATTTGTGCTGCCGTCGCGTTCGCGCAGCACACCAATAACCTTTAACTTGATTTTGTCCATCGGGCCTGCAAACAAGACGGGATCAGATGTGATGTGATGTGAGGCTGGGAGCATGGCGAGGGAGGTGTGTACTCGCGGCTCATCTGTTTGCTGCCCAGGTCGACCTAGAACCGCACCCCACTCGCACTGCCGCCCCCCGGATTTTCGCCCACTCGCACAACACAGCACAAACAGCACACCCCGAGTGCAGAGTGTCGTGGACGTGGTCGTCGTAGTCGTGTGTTTTGTGCAACAAATCGATTTTTACTCACCCTCACCCTCCGCTGCGCCTCTGCTGCTGCTGCTGCTGCCGCTGCTGCTCCCGTTCCTTTCCTTGCGACGTCGCTGCTGATGTGTGTATAACCAGTTTCGCTCTTCGGGGGAACACGGTACGGCGCTGGTTGTATAATTAGAACTGTCTGCAGCGGCCCTATATCTCTGCCTGTCTCAGCTCGGTTTCTCCGTTTATCGGATTTGGGTTCGGATTTACATTTACCTCACCCTCCGCTCCACATCTGCTAAAACTAAACCGATGCCAATACGAAATGCGACGGCAGCAACAACAACAATGCACGACGACAACGACAACGACGACGAGAACGTCGATGCCAGCAATTTCATAGTCAGCCCAAGGAAAAGGAGTTGCCCGGCCGTCCGGTTCTATCCGTTACGATCCGTCCGCTTCCGATTCTGATTTGTCCACGGCCAGCTCCTTGTCACCTGTCCTATCACTTGCCCGAAAACCACATTTTCCCCTAATTCTTTTTTTTCACGAATTCTTTTTATTTGATTAGGGATGACACCGACGTGGCTATCGATAGTCGATGATTCGGCCACATCGAGTTTTCATATTCGATACTTTTCATTTTGAACCGAAAAAACAATCGATAAAAAGAAGTAAACAACAACTGATGCCAATATGGCTTTTTTCCCGCCAGATCTGGCTTTTTTACAGGCTATCTCTCGCTGCTTATAACGGTGTTTTTCTTTTTTTTTTAAGAGACTTCATTTATTATTTAATTTAATAGTTATTTATTTATTTATTATTTATTTTTTTAAACGAATTTTAAGAACTTATTTATTTAATATGTACATATTCTGGTAAAATTGCATATATTTGCAAATAAATTTACGTTTACGTTACGGTTTTGAAATTAAAACTAACTAACTAACCCAAATGTGGTTTTATTGAATTTTGACAGCAAAATCTCAAATTGAGATTCGTTTCTCAGTCTAAAAATTAAATTAAGTTTAATGAAGTTAAAAAACAATAAAAATTTTCTAAAAAAATGTTTAAATTTACAGTAGAACAAAAAAAAAATTAGAAAAATGTATGGATAAATATTAAAACACCCCTTTAAGAGTATTATAATTTCAGTCAGAAGCATTAACGCAGTGAAGGAGTCGTTTCCGACCCCATAAATCATATATATTCTTGATCAGCATCAACGGCCGAGTTGTTTTAGAAATGTCCGAAGGAAAACTATTTTTTAGCCATTTTTTCAAAATTTGATAAGGGGTTACATCGTTAAAATTTGAAAAAATTCATAAAATTTTGAATTTTTTAAAGTAGAAGATTTAGTATGCAGATTTATTAAAGCTATTAAAACGAACGCAGAATCGCTTTCCAAATTGAAATTAATGCCTTTTTGGCCGAGTTATGATATTCGTAAGTTTTAATTTTTCCCAAAAATTATCATATAAAATTATGGATAAATATTTAAATTGTAATACCCATTTGAGGCATTATAAATTCAGTCAGAAGCAAGCAACGCAGTGAAGGAGTCATTTCCGACCCTATAAATCATATATATTCTTGATTCCATCAAGAACCGAGCCGATCCGCTGGAAAAACTTGTACTCTTACATTTTTTACTCAGCACATATGTAATATTACAAAAAAGTATATACATATACTCGCCACTGGTTTGTTTATTTAAAAATCTATTCTCCAGATTTTTCTTATTTCAAACTGGAATGAATTGATCAGAAAATTAACAGACCCCCAGAATCTAATATTTAATATTGATGGGGAAAAAATCAAAACACACACTTTTTATTAAGCATTTTATTCGGTTATTCATACGCGTGTGGTTTACAATACAATAATGTTATTTTTATTTCTTGTCTTTTAACACAAATATTATTTTATTCATATCCCATTACAGTGGTGCATTACGAAAATTAGCGATACACTTGATGGCTGGTAGTTCTATGTGAATAAATTTAATATCTTGTCTGTATATGTTTAAATTTGATCTATGCATTACTCTTCGGATTGTATATTTATGTATATTCACTGTTAAAATATGCAAGCGTATAAAATTTGCTTGGTTCTTGTAAAAAATGAGACTTTAAAAGCATTTCACTTTCCAGGCTTCTCCTACTTCATTACGTCCCCTTGTCCACATGCGCTTGTATATTTGCTTAAATTAAACTACAATAATAAGCGATTCATTTAATAATAAGTATCCTTCGACATGTACATATATAATAACTACATCAAATTAAAAGCAAAGGTGTGTTCCATTACAACGCTCTAGCACAAAACGTATATGTTTTTGTTTCTTTCTTCATTTTATGTAATTTTTAAACATTAAAGCCAATAAGAAAATGCGTTGAACGGCTAAGCTTGCCATATTCATATTCGTATTCATGTTTGCCGTTTTATAGTTTTTATAAATATATAAAATATATATATTTCCCTTTAAAAACTCGTGTATGTTTATGCACTTCAATATCTTTAAAAATGTGTTGATGGAAAATGTCAAATTTGCTAATTAATTAATCCCTTTCGCTGTTCGATTTGAAATCGGTGATGTTCAGAGCCGGTGAAATTGCGTATTCCGTCCAGGGATTCCGTCTAGAAGAGCGCCTTGTCTGAAAGAACAGAAGAAAGGGAAGAATGCCGGTTAGCTGGCTAGTTGGGTCGAGGTGGGGCGGCGGGTATTACTTTTCTCTGTCAAAGTTGAGCTCTGCTTCTAAGTCGAAGGCCAAGTAAAGACACAAAACAAAAGTAAAACGAAAAGCCGCGCAGCCTTGCCGTGGGATGCTTACCTAGCCGAATTTTCTATGCCACCGTTCAAGCCCCATTTTCATATAGGATTTCGCGGGACTCTCCCATTTCTTCTCCCTCACTTGCATCCGGCGTCTACTGGCCCTGCTGCTGCTTCTTGGCGGCGGGGTCGTGGCCCTCATCCTCGACCACCGTGGACTCATCGTGCGACCAGAAACTGGCCGACATTTGCGACGACGACATGCCACCCACACCAGGGAACGAATCCTCCATGAGCGTGCTCGAGGCGCAGCTGGTCACGCTTCCAGACATCTGCGAGTTGCCGGCGCTGGTCTGGTACGTGGCCGTGGTGCCAGCCGAGCTGGTTGTCTGCTCCACGCACAGGTTCAGCGAATCCACCGATACATCCTTGGACATTCCGCTCTCGTCCAGCGGCAGCTCCTGAATTCCACCGCCCACTGACGTTGTGGTGGTTATCACCCGCGTTACTGTGTGCTCATGCCCATCGGCATCCGTGCTGGTGGTCGTTGTTGTCGTGGTGGTGGTCAGACCATCGCCCAAGGTCACTCCTCCTCCGCCGCTGACGAACTTGGTCATCAGGTCCAGTTGCTCGTCCCCGAAGGACTCTATGCTCTCCTGCCGCGAGTGCCGCTTGTCGATCTCCAGAGAGTCGATGTCAGATCGCGTGGTGGCGTCCTTGGAGATGTCGAAGCTCTCTATGCTGCTGGTCATCATGTCGTGGCTCTTGCTAATCTCCATGCTGTCAATGCTATCCTTCTCGGAATCCTGGCTGTCGATCTTGGACTTGGGCTCCAGATCAGTGGTGCTTATGTCTGTGAGTTTCACCGAAGCAGATCCCAGCTTTGATTCCTCCCGTTCCAACTTCTGCTTGAGCAGGGCTTCGATGCTCTCCGCCTGAGTGGAAGGAACCACTTCTGTGCGGGTTACTGTGCGGGTCACCTTGGTTACCACGACATTACCGCCGGCGGCTCCCTTGTCGCTGCCGTTCGATTTGTTTGATTCATCTGAGCGCGACAGCAGGGCCGCTTCTTCCCTGGCCTTGGTCTCGATCAGGTGAGCTTCGATGCAGGCGTTCTCAAGGCCCTCGAAATCCTTTAGACTGGAGACGGACACATCATCGCCCGGGGCCGTTCCACTGCCACTGTGGCGAACCACATAGCGGCGGGTGAAGCTGCCGTTGCTGGAGTCGGTGGAGCCCTGGTGGGTCCGGTTGCGATTCTCCAGGGAAATGGCCTGCTCCAGCGATTCGAACTCCTGCAGACTACTCATGGACACATCGTCGTGCTCGCCACGGGAGTGGTAGCGACGTGCTGCCATGTCGTACTCGGGTGTGCTCGAGAACGAGTCCTTGAAGCTGCTGATCCGACTGCTGCCCACCTCGAACTCGCCGTCTTCCTCCTTGATGTCCTCCAGCACGGCGCCGGCCAGGTCGTATGGATAACGCAGCTGGTTGTCCGTCAGCTGCATCTCCACCCAGCGCTTGTTAGCGGCAGCAGTGTCGCTCGAATCACTCTCTTCCTGCTGCTCGCTGCTGCTGCTGGCTGCTGTCGGCGGGCTCTCTTCGAACTCGAAATTCAGGTCGTCCTTGTACAGCTGAGAGCCGAGCTTGGGATCCGCGGGAGCCGACTTGATGATGATTTTTTCAACGTCCTCGTCGTGCTTTTGCTCATACTTGATGGGCTTTATCTTAATGCTCTTTCCGCCGAGATCCACTTCATTGGCTTCCTTGGCCACCTCTTCGATTATCACAAACTCGTCCGAAATGTCAGGCTGTTCGACCATTTCAAAGGAGTCCGGCGAGTCGGGAGCCCTGCGATCATCGTACTCTGCCCCGACCTCGGCACGCTTCAGTTCTTCGAGCTTCTGCCGGTATTGTTCCTGCACTCGTCGCTGAAAGTCCTGCTCCTTTTCTTCTGCCTTTTCCTTCTGATAGACTGAGGCATCGCTGGCCTTGTGCAGCTCCTCTTCGGTGCGCACCTTGTACAGGGGGGTCTTTTCGGGAAATTCATCGGTCTCCTCCTCCAGAATCGGCGACTTGATGTCCTCCGTGACCATTATGTCGGGTATGTTTGAATAGTCTTGCATGTTCTGCGAGGGGCGACGCTCTTCAATCATGGCAGCCTCCGCCTCCTGCTCCTCTGTGTCATCCTCTACGATTATCTCGGCCACCAATTGGGAGGGAGTGAACGGACGCTTCTCCAGCTCGGCACTGTGATCCATTTCGGCTGCCGCCTGCTTTTTCTTTTTATTTTTTCGCTCCTTGGGAGAGCGGAACTGCCGGGCATATTCCGACTCGTAAGGATCCGTATCCGACTCGCTTTCTGATTCCTTGCCCTCGCCCAGCAGGGCCACCTCCTTGTCCAGGTTCTTCAAGGCGTCTCCGGAAATACTCTCATTGCGCTTATGGCCACGGCGCTTTGATTCCCCTCCTGGCGGTGTACTGGCATTGGAGTCCTGCGGCGAGTGCTCCTTGCTTTCCATCTCCAGCATGAACGTGGCGTCCTCCGGCACAGAGGCAGATGGAATGGGCTCATCATGCCCGTATTGGAAGCCTTCGATGCCGGTCAGCGAGGAGGATCCCGCCGATCCAATTATATCATCAAAGTTCTCCACAACTGTGTCAATGTTGGAAGTGCTCGACATGCTCACCGAAAGGATGCTGCCCTCGTCTAAGCTTGAGGCTAACTTGGACTCGTCAATGGACCGTCGTGGGTCACCGTGGTACAAGAGGATATCCTCGCCCCTTTCGCTTTCCTTCGGGCTGTCGGCCTTGTTGTCCTCCAGGGGATATGCCAGGCCCCAGGTACGTTCCGCCTCCTTGGGCTTGGGATATTCCTCTATTTTCACTGCCTCCAGAGGCTGCTGGTGTTCCTCCACCTCCGTCTTTGGCTTGAAAATCATCTCCTGGGAGCGCTTCATGAGGCTCTGCTGTTCGCTGGTTGGATAAGCGACTCCCGGCAAGTCCAGACTCTCATCACTGTCCTCGTCATCGGCACGCAGATCACGCAGTCGCGACATCTCATCAGCCTCAAAGGCATCCACGTCCGCGGAGGAGGCCACCAGTGTCTCCGATAACTCGGACACATCAATGCTGGCCAAGTTGGCCGAGGTCTCGGACTGGGAATCCAAGCTACTGCTGCCTAGGGTGCTGACTGCACTAATGTATTCGGTGCCATCGGTGCGGTAGGTCGAAGTGAACTCCCGGGCGGTCTGGTAATCGCTAGAGGTGCCTGTGCCGGTTCCTGTGGCAGTTAAAAGGTTGTCCATGTCAGAGGAAAGCGGCCGGCTCTGAGTCTTGTCGAAGCTCTTGTGGAAGCTCTCGCTAGAGCTGGAGTTGTCCACATCAGGGATTGACCAGCGGTTGATTGAATCCGGCGATGACTCGTTCTTCAGGCGGTGAACCACCACATCGACTGGCTTAATAGACTGATCCGAGGTGAGCTCCTCAAAGGTGCTGGTGGTGATCGATTTGTCTGCAGCCATCTCCTCTGCAACCACGCTGGCTGAGGCCAATTTCTCCGTATAGTAATCCTCCATTGAGCTAAAATCTTCGGCTGTCTCAGTTGATATAAAGCCTAACGAGGCCTGCTCCTCCTTGGCCATGTGCTCTTCCATGGAGCTCAACTCTTCAGCTGTTCCTGTTGAAATAAAGCCGAGGGAACCGTGATCGTCCCGTCGCTCTGCTCTTCCGAACACATCCTGGGCATAGTGAGCCATCGCCGCTTGCTTGTTCAGCGTCTCCTTGATGGTGGTGTCAAACAGGCCTTCGGGCGGCAGAGTGCTGTCCAAAGTGGAAGTGTGCATGCTAGCATCGGGAATGCCTATAAAGGATGATATATCGTCTGTCTCCGCTGTGGGCTCACTGATCCCAGTGGGCATGGCGTTGAATTCAAAATCCGAGGGTAGCTCTTCAATTACTTCTCGTTCTTCAACGAAGCTCTTGACTTCCGCCTTGGTCATCTCCTGGGATTCCTGCACTTCGGCAAGAGTTACTCCTACCAACGACTCATCGATGACACTCTTTACGCTGGTGGCCAATGGCTGCTGTGGTGAGTGAACCACTTTTGGCTTGCCCTCAGTTGGTATTTCCTTCTCCGACGTTTCCCATTCACTCTTTTCCAGAGGCAATTCAAATCGATCGGTGGATGTGACCTTTTCGGAAATGGTATTCACAATTTCTGGGATTTCCTTACTGGACTCATCTGGATCTTCACTGCTTGATGGGGCCACCTCTAGAATGGCTCGGCCACTGGATCCAGTGGATGTGGTCAAACTCTCCTCGGTGGTTACCTTGGAGAGCTTAGGTTCGCCAGCCTTGTCCTTATCGGCATTCTCAAACTCCAGCAGATCATTTCTAGTTTCCGAGCCCTGCCTCTCGATCTTACTGTTCGCTGCTGCAGCATCGTCGGGCTTCATGGTCACATATTCCTTGAACACGTCATTGGCCTCGTCCGAGTCAACGGATACTTCCTTCATCAATGAAATATCCTTGGCATTGATTCCTATATCTGTTGCGGCCTCTTCTTCCTGGGGCGTTACACTCGCCGACCTTGTCGACGTTTTGATGATAACATTGCGACTGGACTCCCCGATGTAGAAGCTAGTGGTCTTCTCAGCGCCCTCCGACTTTTCAGTATCAGCATCATCTACTGAAATCTCACTCGTAGGCTCGAAGCTCTCGGTATGATCCTCTGAGGCAGTGGTCGTAGCGGTTGTGGTGACTATGTCGCGCAGTTGGGAGCGGATGGAGAGCTCTGTGGAGGGCTCATCCGTCTTGGACAGCTCCTCGGTGAAGTCAAAACTCCTCAGACTAATGCTGTCGGACTGTTCGGCTAGGGCGGCCAGATTCTCGAACGGCTCCGTGTGCTTGATGGGCGCACGGGGCTTTGGAACCGGTGCGGCGTCAAAACTAATATCAACCGGTAGTTCGGGTCTGGACACTGGGCCAGGGATGGTAGTGCTATCGGTGCCTTCGGAGAGTGGGGAGCTTGCTTTGAGTACTCGTGGTTTTGGTGTGGGTGTGTCGAGGCTGGTGGTAGTGAATGTATTGTTTTCTACCGCCGGCTCAGTTTCGGTTTTGCTTTCTGTTTCAGTTTTTTTCGCTGTTGAGCTGGCCACGGCAGCCGACGGTGGTACGGGAGTGGTTTCGGTTTCACTTGAGATCGGTAAATCGCCGCCTGTTTCTACAAAACAATAGGTGTGAAAACGAAAGCAATTTTAAAAGTGTTGTGAAAGTCGAGAACAGAAGATGAGGAAGAGTAAACACAATCATACGGTTATAGGATAGAGACAGGAAACGGAAACGGAAACTTAAACGGAATCCAAAACAGAAACGATATAGGTTCGAGTATAGGTGATGCATTCGAGTACATGGTTAGCATTGTAAAGATACGTTAATAGAGATATAGTAAGGTAGGTAGACAGAGGATGGCATGCATATTTTATATGAGATAATATGAATACAAACAGAATTAATAGGTTTAAATGCAATTAGAGCTCAACTTGAACGAAAAGTCTTTATTGGCCGCCAAACTGAACACTGCACACAAGTCTAGAGAGGGTCTTTATGCTCTATCGACGGCATCGCAATGGGCAAAGGAATAAAATCATAGCTTAATTTTAGCAGCTTCGCTTTTGCTTATCAGGTACCTGCGATGAGATCTTGAATGTCGTTATCGGGCGTTATCTGGTTCTGGGCCATATCGGCCATTGTGTTGGTCGTGGGCGACACGCTGTCGTCCCAGCTGAGCTTGGAGAAGTCACCCTGCAGGGCACTGATCTCGTCCTCAGGCACCGCCGCCTCGAACGCCTCATCAAACTTGGCGCTCACGTCGTCCATGTCCGTTGATAGCTTCTCGATCTTGCGATCGATGCGCCTCGCCCGAGTCTCCCTCATATCTTCGGCCTGATCTCGACTAGACACTACTGGTACGGGAGGAGGTACGGCTACGGGTTCGGGTACAGGAACGGGTTCTGAATGGAGAATGACACGGGAATGGGAGCAAACAAGCAAACAATACAGGAGAGTGATTATAGCCAACGGACAACGCACTATGGAATACTATTCGCCGGGTGCGAGCCTAACTGCTTAGCTAACGCAGGACTACCTCGAAGCTTGACTCTATGGTATGGTGGTATGTTACCTTTTGCCGCGGATGAGCTTGTGGCAGCAGTCTGGGAAATCGTCTGGGACTGCTGCTGTTGGAACTGAGTGGTTACTGTCGTTGTCGTGGTGGTGGTCGTGTTCTGGGCATGCAAGGGTAAATGTATGTGCTCGTCGGTGAAGCTCATGTTGTCGTCGAACGACTTGCCCGACATGGACTCAATGGTGGGCGATTTGATGACATCGACGCCGCCAATGTCATCGCATGTGATGGCATAATTCTCACTTTCTGAGTTATAGTCCAGCTTAACGATCTCGTGGCCATTGGCCTGCTGGCCGTGGCTCTCGATGATCTCGACACTCTCTTCGAGCACGCGATCCACCAGGATATTGGCTTCCTCGCGAATGCGCGCCACAAGATCTTCGCCATCGCCATCATCATCATCACCACCACCAACTTTAACATCACCTGGAAGACAATTGCACAGTTCAATGGTAGATAGAAATTGGACAGATAGAAACAGAGAGTGAAGAGCAGATCAAGCTTGGAAATCATGAAGAGAGAAGCGATGAGACAGGCGAGAAGAATGTGCAAATAATGTGTGATGGCTGGATGGCGGTGAGTTTGGTTGGTGATGTGAGCGAGTTCTCTGTGGCACTGAGCTGAGTTTATTAAAAAATTAAAGCCGCTAAGATTATTTTCTCGATGAGCTTTAATTGCATTTCGAAACTAATACGACATATATACAAATTTGGCGCACTAATATGAAGCATTATGAGTTACGAGCACTATGAAAACCTGACTTATTTAAGCTTTGAATTTCGTCGAAGACTTACCAATTTCTTGTGAGATCTGTACGGTATCCAGACTGGATAGGTCTATTTTTTTTTCCTGAAGGTTTTCTGCAATAAACAAGCCAAAGATTAGAGTCATTCTACGCATGTAAGACAGGAACACAAAAGTGACCTAGGGCTACATTAGAATACTCTACAAACGAAATGATAATGAATGATTTACAGACAATCGAACAAAGGACAAACAAAAGGATATTTCCAAATAACATTTCTGTTAGCATTAAGAACGGTTAGGATCAACAATAGAGTGTGGATGTTAGTAGAACGGCGCCTAGGTGACGGTAAGAAATCTGTTAGTATGGCACTGGCACGGGGGTTAGACTTATGGGAACGATGCGAGTAGATTTAAGGCTTTTTGCTGCTTTTTGATTGTGGCAAGAACTTGAACATAAATGTTTGGTAATTGTTGGCTTTACTTACAAAATGCTTGAGTGTGTGTGTTGGGATTTTCGTATCTATAAACACTTATGAACTATTGTTGAGATTTATTTTGGCAACAGCTTGCGACCGAGTCGGATCAGATCGGGTGAGGACACGCAAAGAGGGCGGCTAGTTGCCTCCCCTAGCGGCTGACTCGTCGGACTCAACATACTCAACGTCGGTATAGGCATCTCGGATCATGCCTTTTATATGCAGCTTCTCGGCCTCGCTGTTGAAGCTGCGACCAGTCCTCTCGTGCACCACCGTGTAGCTCTCGTTCAACATGTCATTGAGCTCCTTACTATTGCTATTGGCCACTGGAATGGCCGGTGGCTCCAGAGCATCCTCCGCCTCCGATGGCAGCTGAACGTCCTCCACGTCGGTGAGCTGTTGATTGACGATATCATCCTTAAGCAGACGCAACTGAAGCGGCTGCAGCTTTGTCTTGCTTCCCGACTTGTCACTCGTCGATGGCGGTGGGACATCGGAGGCGTCAGAGATGTCGGACACATCGTCGGTGGATACGTCCTCGGCGTCAGTTACCTTGTCTGCATTCGATCCCTTCGCCTGTAGCTTTAGCTGCTCCACTCGTTTCACTCCTGGGGGAAGACCGCACTCACTCAGGTCCATGTCCTCCACATCGGTCACTCCGTCTTCTTTGCCTTTCACGACGTCCAGTAGCTTGTTTTTGCCTTTGCTGAGGGTGCGGGTCTTCAACTTTTTACGGCGATTTGTACCGGCCACAAAGATCTCCTCCACATCTGTGACGGACTCCGCGTTGCTCTGCACCTCCAGACGCTTGTTTTGCTGCTGTTTCAAAAGTTCGTTGGATACGATCACCTCGTTTTCGATTAGATGGGGTCCCCCTGCCGCTGAATATTCGGCGACCGAGTGCTGAAGGCTCCAGTCATCGGCACAAGAGTAGTCCTCCGAGTCGGTATGAATGGTGTCCTTCAGATGGTTGTAAATGCCAAACTCATAGTTGCAGTCCATAGGCATCACATTGGTAATGGTGTCACCGTGCTTGTCCTCCTTCAGTTCCACCACCTCGCGGTGTGGCAGCGGCAGTACTTCGTGGGATACTGATCGGGCTTCAGGAACTGTGCTGGAGAGCGATGAGTCCTCACAAAACATGTCCTCCACGTCCGTTAGACAGGTGCCGTCATCGCCAGAGGCCAGAATAATGGCACGTGGTATAGGCTGCTCGTCCTCGTCCTCGTTGTCAAAGCTATCTTCTGCTGCAGAGTCATCGATGCCTTCGACATCAGTTAAGACCTCCTCGTGCTTTACCGCCGCCTGTAAAAAATGCTTCTGTCCCGGCATGGGCATACTGGACTTGGAATTCCGCCGAGGTTGCCCGCTGGCACTCACAAAGGCCACATCAATTGGTGGAAAACTGGCCTCACTTGCACTACGACTCCAGGCGGCCGCGCCCTCCGACTCTGACTCGCTCCCCGAGCAGGCAACCTGGCAGACCTCTTCGCGACCACTATCGGATACCTCTAGGACCTCATCTTCGGACGCACCACGTACTCCGATGCCAGTGCAATCGGACATGGCCGAGGCCAGGTCGCTGATGTCACTAATCACGGACACATCCTCATACTGGTCGGAGTCGTCTTGGTTCCTCTCGCCATCGGCAATGTTGACTCGTCCCTGATCGCCCACCGCCTGATCCAGATCCACGCACACAGATTTCTCGCAGCCGAAGCCCACTTCAGAGTCTGTATCATAGTCCTCGCAATCAGTTAGATAGTCGGCCATGCCATTCAGGTTTTGTGCTTGCAAGAAGTCACCAGCTTTAATTTCGCAGCTCTCTTTCGCATCATTGTCAACGGCTTCTTGGTTCTGGAGTCCCTGTTGAAGGAACTCGCGGAGCGACATTTTCAATTCTGGGTATGCCGTGCTCTTCTCATCCTCATCCGATTCTGTGTCGTAGTCCTCCACATCGGTAACGTCGGGTTCGCCGGGGCTAGTTTTTGGTTGAACTTTGGGCTTCAGGGACGATTTTGATGCAGAGCCTCGCCGCGAGCTGGGCTTCAGAGCCTCGGCCTGGCTGTCGAAATCTTCAACATCGGTTACGCCCCCGGCTCCATCTCGCCCGTAGTCCATGTCATTGCTATCGGTGTCGTGGGATGACGATGAGGAGGATAAATCGGAATGCGTAGAACGCTTGTCGGCAGTTACGGATATAGTTGGGAGTTTCTTTGACATTTTTGATTACTTAGCTTGGAGGGTTTGTAGTTGTGTAGAATATATATTATGGCTTGGTTTTGACGGCTTTAGTTATTTGTGTTTGCTATTTGTGGAGAACAAGTTAAAAACGGGTTAAGTAAAAGAAGTTCATATAATATAAGCATATCAATAAGAAAAGTTGCGTTCGATAACTGTGCCCTAATTATGATGGGTATCGTAGCTAAGCTAATCTTAAATATCAATGTGCTGCATACCTAACATACTTATATGTCTTTATTATTGCTACCATATTTACCTTTTAAAGTGCTGCCTTTCTCCACCTCCATCTCCGCAGTCACCACCGTCACCGCCGCCTCCCGTTGACTCTCAGCAAAGGCCCCTTGTATTGGTAGGGATGGGTCAAGGGCAGCGGCACCGGCCACCATAATACTACTGTGGTGGTGCTGCTGATGATGATGATGGTGCTGTTGCTGGCGCCGCAGTGTCTCCTCGATGAGGGCCAGGGGACTGCGGGTCGGTTTGGGTGATCCTGGGCTGGCGGCCAGCAGCCGCTCCGGATCACTGGAGCCAAACATGGGCAGGGCAACCGAGTCCGAGAGACTGGAGTCTGTGGTGTCGATGAAGCTGACATCGAACTCGTTAAGGCACCGCTGCTGATCGCCGCTGTTGTTGGAAGGCGGACGGACTGACATGATGGTGTGGTGTTCTACATCGAACTCGGGCTGGCGGTAGACCACCTCGAGCGGCCGGTCGGGGCCGAAGGTCTTAGTGAATACCTCGCTGGTTAGCACCTTGCGACTGTTGCTGCCGCTACCGGAGGATGATGAGGTAGAACTTTTTGTACTATCGCTTGATTTAATGGAACGTATGGTTATCACCTCACAGTCGTCATCAACGAGCACGGTGCTAACAGCGCCGGTGGTGGCCGTTGGTTCTCGATGCGCCCGCACTGTCGATGTCGACACGACAGCTCCCGCTGCCCTCCGGATGTTGGTTAGGTCCTTGTCCGTCTTACGGCTGCTAACGGTGCTAACGGATCGCACGCTACGGCGCGTGCTGTTCGAGGAGCCACTCGCACTGGTGCTTCCACTGCCCGAGTTTGAATTGGACTCGTTCATTGTGTCCTTCATCTTCTTCTGCATCTTGGGCTCTATGGAGCTCGGCACTGACTTGGTGGCGGAGGTGCCAGGTATTTCGCTTGTCTTGGTTGCCACTCGCCTAACTGTCTTCTTATTGTCTATCTGAGGTCTTTTTTCGGCGTCATCACTCTTGCTTAGCTTTGCTGCAGTCCTTGCACTGGAAGACACGCTAATCGGAACTTTGGTGCGCTGTATAGTGGCTGTGGTCTTCTTCTGAAGCTTGTTGTCGGATTCTATGGAAGTTCTGTATGCAAGTGTCATTGCTGCAGTAGCTGATTGTGTCTTCATGCTTTTGGTTGCTTGGCTCTTTGAGCCTATCACGTTTGCTAGTTTATTTTCTTTAGATGTCTGTCGTTTGTATAGGCGGTCTGTGCTCTTCAGGGACTCCTTGCTATCACTTTGCGAACCTCTCTTGATCTGGGAACGGGGTTGTGTTGGGGTCTTCTCAGGGACCGGCTTCTTTTGCTTCGTTTCCAGGGAAGAGGACTTTGTCAAGGCACTTGTTTTTAAATGTGTTCGTTGAGTACTTCTTGTTAGGGCCGGAGCAGGCGATTTTGGTGGTGCCGGTGACTTGTGAGGTGCTGGTATCGGAGAGACACTCTGACCAGTCTCTCCGTCGCCACTCAATCCAAATCGCATATTGTGGGCCAGGGTGGGCTGCATGTATCTGTGGGCAGCAATCGGTGTTGGGGTCTTACTTCGCTTGGTGTCCACGTGTTCTTGGATACCGAATCGTTCAGTCTTCTTTGAACTCCTTACTGTAAGCTCTTTGGTAGATCGAGTGGCAGTTGTCTTCGTTTGTTTCACGGTTATTTTCTCTGACTTGTTGGTCTTGGGCTGGGGACTAAATGAACGAACTGAAGCATTGTAGGGTATTCGTGTGACGTCTGTCTTAACCCTAGGTCTGGGTGTTGTGGAGCGGCTATCGGCTTGCGGATGGCTTTCGTAGAAAATGGAACTCGATGCTGGGCTCGAAGACCTCTCGAAGTGCAGTTCGCTTATCACACGGCTCGTAGCGGAACCCGAACTGGTGGTGGTTGAAGTTGAACTAGTAACGGAGCGTCTTGACTCGGATTTGGTTGAAATTTTTGGTTTTTCTGTTGTTGATGATTTTTTAATTATGCTTTGCCTGGTAACCGTAGCCTTTGCTTTAGTTTGCGAGACAGGAGGGGTTTTTAAATCGGTCTTAGACTTTCCCCTAACTCCAACTGATTTTTTACTAAGGGTACTGGTACTCTTAACTGTGGCTTTTGAACTTGTTTCCTTAGCTGTTTTTCCTATATTTGCCTTAGGTACTGCTTTCTCTTTTTTAACCACTTGTTTTATAGCCGAAGTTGGCAACTTCTGTTCATTGTCCAAATTTACAAAATATGCAATAGGACGAACTTCTTTAGCGTCTGGTTCGGTAATCTTTGGAGCTTTTTCCTCTTCCCCAGAAATATCACCTAGCAACTTTGCACTTTGCAATGTTTCTTCGACTATTTGTTCAACAGAACGCTCATCTTCGTCCACAATCTTATCTATTATTCTGAAATGCTGTGCGTTTTTAAGTGTTTCGTCTACGATTTTTTGAACCTCAGCATCTCCAGCTCTAATTGTGTCTTCTACAATCTGTTGAACAGACCTATTTTCTTCAAAACTAGACGCTAAACTTATTTTAGAACTCGTATTCAAATCTTTATCTGAACCAGTTTCAAGAATATTAAATTTGTTTTCAGTTGAAATATAAGGGGGTAAGGCGGTAAAATTATCAGAAGTGGTGCCGGTAAAATCTTTATGAATTGGCATTTCTGAACCAAGCGATTCCCGTTTTTCTTCAATGGTGGCTACGGAAAGAGTTGGCTGACCAACAGTCTTGTCTTGAGGCTTGGGAATTGCAAATTCTTCATCGCTCTCTTCGTCCGAGTATTCTTTTAGAACAGACTTTGGTTTGTCGCCTAGTTTACTGGGGGCCTTGTCATCTTTTACGTCAATGAGCTTTGGTTTTTCTTCTTCTTTCAAAGAAGATTTATCACCAACGCCGATAAAGGGTGCTACGGATGGAGTTGGCTGACCAACAGTCTTGTCTTGAGGCTTGGGAATTCCAAACTCTTCATCGCTTTCATCGTCCGAGTATTCTTGCTGAATGGCCTTCACTGAACCTAGTGGAGACTTTGGTTTGTCGTCTAGTTTACTGGGGGCCTTGTCATCTTTTACTTCAATGAGCTTTGGTTTTTCCTCTTCTTTCAAAGGAGATTTATCACCAACGCCGATAAAGGGTGCTACGGATGGAGTTGGCTGACCAACAGTCTTGTCTTGAGGCTTGGGAATTCCAAACTCTTCATCGCTTTCATCGTCCGAGTATTCTTGCTGAATAGGCTTTTCTGAAGCAAGTGGAGACTTTGGTTTGTCGTCCAGTTTAGTAGGAACTTTGTCATCTTTAAGTTCAATCAGCTTTGGCTTAATATCTTCTTTAAGAGGAGATTTATCCTTGTCACCTTCGAAACCAGAGAACGGATCTGATGGCTGAATTATACCAACTGCTTTCACAACTGTGCTTTCGGAGTGAATGCTAGATTGAACTGTTGTTG